>JAKSZP010017370.1:0-111534 GCA_022478985.1 Massospora cicadina
TTATCCCTAGTGCTCCCTGGTAATCTAATTGGCTGGGAATATGGGAAAAAATCCCAACACTTCCTCCCTCTTTCCTAGATTTCAAGTGAGAAAAGGATCAAGGCAGGAGAACACCACTTAAAATGCTTGGTTAAATACTTCATTTGTTCAAGCAAAATACAATCAATCATTACTCAACGTTGCCCAGGATGACCTTTATCATGCGGCTCTCCTCCTCTTCCTCCTCGCTATCACCTACTCAGATTGCAGTCCCCATGACCATTTTTCATTCTGGGCTAATCAATTTACTTGTGATGATATTAATCTCAGGATCTAGTTTTCCCCCCCACCAGGGCATATGACCTGCTGTCATATTCAGAATTCTTGGTCTGACATCCTCGATTTCCTGATTTTCTCCTCATCCTAGACAGGAGAAGCTTACCATCGATGTTCATTTGGGGCACACTTAAGAATGCTCATTTATATTCGCCCTTGTTATTTTCTCTTCATAACCTCTTGGCCCATATGATTCTTATTTCTTCTCTGTAGAGCTTATCCCATTAATTTTGAGATTAATTTCTCCAAAATTGGAGCTTAATTGATTTAAGAGTGCATAATGTCAACTATCATATAAGTCTGACATACCCCCTCTCGTCCAGCTCATATGTCAAATTGTGAGTTGTGGTACCAACATCTGCTCAATAGTTTGTCTGATCAAGATCTTTGGCTCTTCCAGCAGATATGTTGGTCTGCATGATGGAACCTTTTCTATGGTCCTTCCAGTACTCATACTCCTAGTCAAGTACCAGTGGCTAGTCCTTCTGTGGAATATAGGAAATGGTAACCAACCCCACTGAAACAGGTTAGCAATTGTCTAAAACAACTCAAGACCAATCCTTCCTCTGTCATTGATTCCAGAGCTAGATTTCGAGACTCTCCTGGATTCAGCTCCTTTTGCAGATACTCCTAACATCATCATCAAACCTCCTTAAGAAATGCCTTTGCTCTTGAGTTTTCATTCCTTACTGGATCAGACTTGCTTTCAGAGTTCCTCTTCTGACTGGGTCAATATTACGAGCAAGCTGTCCTGTCCACTTAACTAGCCATCAGCAACAGTGTACATTTCAAACTCCCCTATGCAGAATTAAGGGCCCATGTAACTGAGGCTTTATCCATAGCTCTGAACTTTTCTGATCTTGAAAACATCCTATATTGAGATGTTGCAGCCTATGCTCTTTGCTTTGCTGGCCAAGTTCTTTGAAGTTGGACCATGAAGCTTCCAGATTCTCACAGCTTCCATTGCCCATTCTGATTCAGCTTCCAAGAAGCTTGTAGTTGTCTCTTGCAGGATGGCATTCACTCCTTGCATGACTATCTTGTTTCCAGCGCTTCCCATTGGTATCTTCCACTGATAGCTTTTTTAGGGGTCATGATTTGGCAACCCCCATTTAGTATCCCTTGCTCGTTGCTGGCCCATATGTCTGGTGTTCTTGATGAAGCCTGTCGGCAAGCGCTCAAGACCAATCTTCTGGCTCCATACCATATTAAGATTACTTGGGGTTATTCGCTGACTGCCTCTTCTTGTACTGTTGCTTCCCTCCCCACTCTGGGGTATCACGTTTGGCTTACTCTGACATTTCAATTCCTCTTCCCCTAGTTGCTTTCTCACAGGGATCTGTGTCCGCTCAACAAACTAAATTTTGTGTAGGTCTAGCCCTCACTAGCATCCAATCTCACATAGATTTTGATGGGTTATTTACTCCTACTGCGATCCATCCTCCCTCCCCCAAGAGGCGACATAAGCAGAATCATCCCCAATTTAAGAATAATCAATAAAACATAATAATTATAAAAATATATTAGTTTTTCTATGTGGTTTTAAATGATCTTTTTCCCATATTTTTATCATCTTTTATGTATTTATTTTTCTTTTTTCCATGTGACTTAACCTTATTTTAGTTCAGCGGTCCATCTATCTATTTAATCCCCCAAACTGGTTCCTAGGTATACTCAGACCTACCAGTTTTCTATGGTTCAGAGGTCTTCTTCTTTAAGACTTAACCATCTAGATTGGTTCAGAGGTCCTTTTTTTGGACTTGACCAAATCATCAGGACATCACCAACTTAATGGTTCAGCAGTCCTTCAGGAACTCTTTTTTCATTAGTTTTTATTGATCTATTGATTTAAATATCTAGCATGGACTTGATTAACTAACCTTCCTTCCTTCCAAGAGGTTCTTGATAGAGTAGGCGTCCATTGCCATCTTGACAATAATCTCAAATGGACGCAACCACAATGCATCCAATTTAGTTCTTCTCCTGAAATTATGCATATTACAATAAGCAACTCTTTCTCCTATTTGGTATTCTGATAAGGCCAGTTGGTTCTTATTGTTTATCATTTTCGTTCATATCCTTTTCTTCAAATTATATCAAAAGCTTATGATTGCATTTTGATCAGGATATTTGTCAATCAGTTCAGGTACTGCTTGGCACTCATCCCCAATATTGGTTTCATCACCAAATATAAAATTGGTAGCAACACGGCCTTCCTCAATATAGCATATCAAACAGCATTTTTCCATCGCCGTATGATGACTGATATTGTAGGCAAACATCATGAACTCAGGTATGTTCCCTATGTCAGGTTTCCCAAGATGCGCTCGCTGGTGCTGATGAAGGGGAACCCAACAAGTAGGCTGACTGCAAGGGGCTGGCATCAGCCAAGAGGACAGGGGCAGCTCTGGACGCGACAATGGATAAGACTCCATTCATTTTGATAAATTAAACTTAATAAAATACAAGATAAAATAGATCTTATGAACAAAAGTATTTTATTTATATAAAAATTAGGGATATTTATAGGGTATTAGGGGACATGTGGATCTAGGATCATCGTGGCCTTGTCCAAGTAGGGTTTCTCCTGGCCTTCTAGATGGCCCACGATTCTGACCCTTACTTGGATCAAGCTATTCATGTGACCAGGTCAGGTGAGATCCTATGTCACATGTCCCAGGGAATGGAAATGTATCATTTCCTCGAATTTGGGATAATTTATACCAAGCCCCAAATTTGATATACTTGCAGATTCAACTCTTATTATCAAATCTGTTAAGCCAGCAAGGATTTACACCCCTTGAAGGGGGATGTTGATCCTTCCCCTGGACAAGGCTTACACCTAACCCAGGGAAAATCCTGACAGAGCCCCCTCCAAACCTTGGCCTAGGGGAGCAAGTTGTGGCCTGAGGGTCAGAGGATTCGAGTTTGGGGACGCATGGAGCCTCAGGTGAAATGCAGACCAGGTCAGTGATAGTTCCTGGTGTGGTTAGGGTTTGAAGCTGGACAAAAACATCAGCTAAGGCCCTCATAGTTGACTCACAGCTCTTGAGGAAAAGGTTGTTGACAGTGGATAGCGCGGGCAAGTGACCCCACGGGATTGGAGGATGGCCAGGCGATGGTAGGGCGTGGCCCCCTGAATATTTGTCATGCGAAAAGGTTAGTGAGGAAACTGCAAAGTGGGCCAGAAGGTTAGCAATGGTAGAAGAGGTGATATCATCTGGTTTCTCAGGATTCTCTTCTTCAGGACTCTCATCTTCATTGGGATTGGTGCTATCCCAATCTGAGAGTCAAACTGGGAAAACTAAATACTTATTTTAATTAAATTTGGCCTGATCTCAGGAGGGGCACTGTCAAAATTTGGAAGCATTAGTGTTGCCAGAGAGGAGTCTTTGAGCTTCATTTTTTCTTGACTCTCATCTTCATTGGGATTGGTGTTATCCCAATTGGAGAGTCGAACTGGGTCAGCTAAATTGTTTATTTTAATAATATTTGGCCTGATCTCGGGAGGGGCGCCATCAAAATTGGAAAGCGTTGTTGGAAAGGAGTTATCAAGCTCCACTTTTTCTTGACTCTTGCCTGTGTTGGGATTGGCGCTATCCCAATCTGAGAGTTGAACTTGGCATTTTAGATTTTTAGTTGTAGTAATTTGAGGCCTGATCTTAGGAAGGGCGTTGTCAAAGTTGGAAAGTGATAGCATAGCCGGAAAAGAAACATAGAGCCTATTTTCAATGGTGCGGAGGTAAGTCTTAGGTTTTTGCCTGGCATTTGATTTGAATTATCACACCAATTTTTTTAAGCTATCAGAAAATATTTTAAGCTTGTCAAGATTGGAACTTGATTCTTGACTTGTACCAACTTTGAACTGAGGGTTTCAGTTTAAATTATCTAAATAAAAATTAGGGTTAGTATTAAAATTAATTATTTTTGAATTTTGAGTGCTCGGATCATTTTGATTTTCACTTTTCAATTGAAGGATGAGTCATAGCTTGGCCAATTTTTTCTCGATTTTGTTCAGTCAAAGAATATTTTTGAACATAACCTTTTCATCACAGTAGACTGGTCCTAGCGCCCAATAGTCATCCCGCTGGGTGATGTCCTCAAAGGCTTCTTCTCTCCAAGCATCCCACATCCTCTTGAACTGTGATGCTTGGTCCCTGTGATACTTTATTGCCTTCATTAACCTTTTTATTTTATGATGCTGGCATTTTGGCTCAAGTTCATCTTTTTTAGTTCTTCAGGCGTTTTTAACAGGTCCAGCAAGGGTTTCAGCTGACTGTGAGCTCAAAAGTGAACAAAGTCTTTGGGGGCACACTTGAAGGACTTTTTTGGAAATTCAGGCCCAATTGTGGTTGGGTCTTGGCCATTCCATCGGAGGTAAGAAAGAAGACTGGCATCCAGTGTGCTCACGGTGGGTTCATTATTGTCTAAGGTTGAGAGTAGCACCTCAGGACGCACCAGGGAAGCGCCCCTGTAGTGAGCACCAGTTATCAGGTTTACCCAAGATGCGCTTGCTGGTGCTGATTCAGGGGAACCCAACAAGTAGGCTGACTGCAAGGGGCTGGCGTCAGCCAAGAGGACAGGGGCATATCTGGATGCAACAATGGATGAGACTCCGTTCATTTTGATAAATTAAACTTAATAAAATACAAGATAAAATAGATCTTATGAACAAAAATATTTTATTAATATAAAAATTAGGGATATTTATAGGGTAATAGGGGACATGTGGCTCTAGGATCGTCATGGCCCTGTCCAAGTAGGGTTTCTCCTGGCCTTCTGGATGGCCCACAATTCTGACCCTTACTTGGATTAAGCTATTCATGTGACCAGGTCAGGTGAGATCCTAGGTCACATGTCCCAGGGAATATAATGTACCATTTCCTCAAATTTGGGGTAGTTTATACCAAGAACCAAATTTGATATACTTGCAGATTTGACTCTTATTATTGAATCTGATAAGCCAGCAAGGATTTACACCCCTTGAAGGGGGATGTCGATCTTTCCCCTGGACAAGGCTTACACCTAACCCAGGGAAAATCCTGATACCCCACATGGAAGTTTTTTCTGTGACCAGCTTCCTCAGAGTCATGGACAGCGTCCCATTAACTCATTCCACCAGTCTGTTCATCTCATGCTGGTAGGGTACAGGTATAACTCCTAGGATCCCCATAATTTCATTTAATTGCATAATCATATGAGACGTGAAATTTGTCCCATTGTCACTCAGCAGGACCTGCAGGCATCCATTTCAGTATACTACTTGATCTAGGATGAACTTCGCAGTGCTGGTAGTGTCTACTTTTGCCAGGGCCTTCATCTTGACCCATATTGTCAGATGATTGATTGCAACTATTATATACTTGACTCCCCCTGTACTCATCATCAGCAGTCCCATCATGTCAATGGACACTGTATGCCAATCAAATCTAGGGAGGACCAGTCAGTGTCCAGTTGTATTCTTATGTGGCTTGTGAAACTGGCACTCCACACAACAAGCTAGATAGTCCACAACATCATAGTTGATTGACTCCCAGTTGTAGTACTGGTGAATATGGTCAGTTGTTTTTCTCAGGCATCCATGCCCAATAACCTTATGAGTGGCTTGAACAATAGCTGCTCTTTCCAACAGCTTTGAGAACAGTAACCACTTCCCATTAATCATCTTAAAAGCTTGTACATCCATAGTCTCGGTGTTTTCTATCACTTCTTGAATCGCACCTTGTATTTATCAGGTCTCATTCCTTATTCTCCATTGACTATTCTCTGGAAAAACTCATCTGCATGCTATTAAACTATCTGAACCATTGGTAACTGCAATAAGCTATCCACATTCTGATGAGAAGCCCCCACTCGGTGGACAATCTCATAATTGTAAGCCTGTAGCTTAAGTGCCCATTGGGCCAGTCATCCTTCTGGTTCCCGTAGATTATGCAGCCAATGCAGCGAAGAGTGGTCCATCACCACCTTAAAGTGCATTCCGTGAACTTACACCCAAAACTGTTTAAAGGTGTAGATGACTGCAAGGCATTCATGCTCAGTTACGGTGTAGTTCCTCTCAGTGGCTGAGAGTGTCTGGCTCACATATGACACCGGATGTTCATCCCCAAGTTCATCTACTTGGCTAAATACAGTGCCAATCGCCATAAATGAAGCATCAGTCTGTATAATATATTCTCAATTGAAACTTGAATATTTCAAAATCAGAGAATCTATCAAGTACTGGCATAACTCATCAAAGTATTTCTGTGCTTCTTCATTCAATACAAATCCTTTCTTCATATCCTTCAAAAGATGGAATAAGGCACTGCGATTCAGGCAAAATCCTGATAAATCTTCTATAGTATCTGACCATTCCAAGGAATACTTAGATATCTTGGACACTCTTTAGCACAGCCATTCGTTCTATGGATTTAATCTTCTGGTCTTGCAGCTGCAGTCAACTATAGTTGATCACGAATCACGGATATTCCAACCCTTTTTTAAAGAAGTGACGCTTCCTTGGCTTAATCTTAAGGTTGGCTGCGGACAGTCTCTTGAACACTTCTCCAAGTGGTGCAAATGGTCAGTAAACGTCCTACTGAACACACTGATATGATACAAGTACACAAGGACATATGACAACTTCAAGTCATCTAATATAGCATCCATGGCCCTCTGGAATATCACAGGCGCATTGCACAGACCCTGGGGCATCCTCGTTGGTTGATATATCCCCTGCGCGGTAATAATTGCACATTTTTTTGGTCTTCTCTTTGCAAATTGGTTTGCCAATATCCTGATATCAGATCCATCACGGAGAAATAGTTCACTTCTCTAATAAATCTAGTGCATCGTCAATTCTTGGTAGGGATACAAATCCTTCTTTATAATCTAATTCAGCTTCCAATAAACAATCACTACTCAATTAGAGCCATACTTCTTCTTCACAATAAGAATTAGACTCACACAGGAACTCAACGATGGAACTAGAAGCCCATGCTTCACTAGTTTGCTGATTTCTTCTTCCAATACTGCTTCAGCTGCCTTTGAATGTCAAATTAGTCTCATCCTGCTTGGCAAATTTCCCCAGTATCAACCTTATAAGTCACATCTCTCATGAATCCCAAATTGTAGTCATACTGGGTGAATACTTCCCAATACTTTTAAACAATTTGAGCACCCCCTCCTGCTATCCTTCCATCAAATTATCAAGTTGATCTCAATCAACCAATAGGTTGATACTTTCAGTTACCCTGGCCAGTAATACCATCTCCTCAAGGATCCCAAAATTGTAGAAGTTCCTCAGTACTGCCATTGCGATTAGGTGAACAAACGCAACAATATAATTCTTCTCAATATTCATCAATTTTTCACTTAAAGTTACAGGAGAACTCAAGTTCTCCATGGCCCAGCATTACTATTCTGAGCCACCCAAGGCTCTAATATGGACTTTTTCCAGGGGCTTCCGACATCCCTGTACAGCAGCTCCAGTATCTCTAATGTCAATCCAATGCCAACTATTATTTATGATCCTGGTGGTATATTTTTGCATTCTTGATCCTCATTAAAATTCTCTGATTTCTATAATTTATGTCAGCATTTTTCATCACTTCCAGCCAACTAGTTGGTATCAAATCAGGACTATAACATCATTGTTATCAAGTTGATAAAGTTATTTCTCCTACTCATAGGAGCTTCCCCACCCTTTTGATAGATCAATGGTAAAGTCTGACCCAATATGGTCAACGTATTATCCTCAAAGTTAATTTAACTCTGTACTTTCATAGAAATTTTGTCCCAATCAGAATGTCAAAGTTTGGTTGGCCAAAGCTATTGCTTGTGCAGACACCACCAAGGAAACAAACTGCAGTGGTAGAGCACTATACGCTCCACATGAGATGGTGGTATCTGGCCCAGCTGTCCCATACTCATTTTTGTGTTCAAGTCAGGCGAGATCTTCATCCTCTTCACCAACTTGGTTGAGACAATATTAATGTGTGCTCTGCTGTCAACAATTGCCCTCACCCATACTCAAATCACTAGTATATCTATATAATTACACTCAGAGTATTGTAAGATAGTCTTTACTGAGTGTATAGCATAATTATTAGGCAATATGAGGGTGTGAATAAATTTTCACCAATAACTCAGGAAACGATTCCTTGATTGCGCAGAGGGGAATTGACAGGTTTGCCTCATCTAATCAAACTTTGGTCAATTCTTTGGAATTTTCTGTGGCTCAAATCTTGTCCTATAGTTGTCAGGAATGTGGCAGGGCAGCTTCTTTGATTATCTCAAGGTTGATACCCTTTACCCTGGATCTTGTTACCACATTCACGTCCAAATTGACTACTTGATACGGATGATCCTGTATGTCTTCAACCAAGAACAGGTCACTGATGTCAATTTCCTAGTACCTAATATTGGGAGGAACATGCTTCTCCACAGATCTAGACTGTTCCACACCAGGCTGCGGGCCCTTTTACTGACTCCTTTGCAGTTGCAGACTTTTTTGCTTGGAACACGTTAATTTGATCCTTGAGTTTTTTTGCAATGTACCGCAAAATTTCCTTTACTCCACATTGGTAACAGACTTTCTCCTTCTTATTGATCTATTTAAAGCCTTTTGGGCTTATTCCCTGGAATGGTTCAATTATTCATTTCTTTAGCGCCCTCATTTCCCTTTTTGGGAATCAAATTTTGTACAGGGTTTGATTTAAAACTTCTATTTGGGGTATCAAAGGTAGCTCCTAAGACTTTCAAATTGTCTCCATCTGAGAGGTAGTAATTTCCATCGTGAACACAGAAGACATAATTTGGTTCAAGTTGTGGTAGGGCCTAAGGGACGCTTGTAATGCAATTCAGGAATCAAAATCATCCAGCACTTTTGCTTTAACCAGGATTTACGATTCCTGGTAGAAATGATCAGCGAAGATTGCTAAGGGTCCATCCTTATGGAATTGAATGCCCATAAACTCTTATTTGTGCCTCAACATGTGCGTCAGGCTTCCAATTTCCTTCATAATGGCCACTTTGACCTCTGCATACAACCAACTGTCCCCTCTAGGTAAAGCAACACTAGGTTTTGACTATTGGTATCTAGGAAATTCATCATTGTAATGCCTTTTGACAATCGCCATATCTGTACATTGTCATATCAAACAATCAGAAAAACTGGGGCATTATCCTGATGAAAAGTCAGCAATTTTGGTATCACTTTGAATTCCTCTGAGGTTTCTCTAGCCACATCACTTGGTTTGGCTACTCAGCTCACTTCAGGAGTGATTTTAGGCGTCATCTCTGTTGCAAAATCGACCATGGGCTCCGCTAGTGTGCCAGGCCAACTAGTATGATGACTGGTGGCCCTTTGCTGTTTCGCCTTCATTGGTTACAACCCCTATAATTCCTGCACCCAATCCACCAACTAAACACCAATGGCTTCACCTTTAGACCCAGGTGTCCTTGGCATATGCCCCAGCAAATCCTGCCCCCTTCTTGGGCGGCTCAGGCACTTCCACGCTGCCCCACCCTCACGACCCTTCACCAACCCATCTGGGCATGCCCCAGCGAGTCCATACCCCTTCATGGGCGGCTATGGCAACTCCAGTGCTGCACCACACAAGTTTGGCAGCCTGTCAGCTCATCCGCTGGTGGCCAGCTGACCAGGTTCCCACTAGTTCCTTATAGAGAGGAGGCATGGGAGCTGGCAGCACTGGTTAATCCAGGCATAATCACACGCGCCTATCAGGGATCCCCTATCCTATCTACTTCTACTTCACAGGGTATTAGCCACTATAAAAAAGTAAAATTGATGCAATAGAGATGTTTATTAGGAGGGAATGAACGACTATTTATACTATTTTCAGGACTACTGCACCCAAGTACTCTTTGGCCAATCAACTACTGGAAAACCCAATGGCCTCTTGATTCTAAAACTCTATCAGATCGTGAACCCATTCATTCATATTTCATAGCAATTCCCTCCAGATCCACTCATCTGATCACCAAATATTAATTTTATGTCAATCCATCCTCAGCATAAGTCGCTGGTCAATTGTATAAAAATTCATAATTAAATAGGACTTTGAGCATCCTAAGCTTGAGTTGCCAGTGTTCTGAATTAGCCAGTGAAACTATATCAGATGATTCATAACGGATTCATCAGCTTTCAGCTGGAAACTCCCACAACAATCTTCAGATGGCAGTTTAGCAGCAAATGCAGCTTCTGACAAACCTAAACTCGATTATATATAATATTAAATAGTATCAAACTAGGCGATTAATCAGCAATTACGCCTGACTAATTGAAACCCTTAATTTGGATACTATTGGGAAGGATTCATCTGGTTAAATTCCCAACAATCTCCAAAATAGAAGTAAAAGTATGTGGCATATTTCTTTAGGTTGTCATCTTTCCAATTAGCAAATTTGCGTTCTTTCTTCAGCATTGGTTACCGCATATGGCTCACATTCATATTTGTGAGTCTTTAACTCCTCAACCTGTTTGATCACCAAATTGATATCAGTGCTGAATGCTCTTCAATAAATGTGATCTTCTTCACGCCTTTTGTAAAAATTAGACTTCTCAAATTAAGTCCCCTACTTTCTTCTTTAATGACATTAATTTTCCAAGTAACTCATTTCCAATACTTGCGACATTATGACCCCTTACCCCATCTTGGTGACTCTCTCAACCTAGGCTGTAAATTCTTGATGATCCACTGAGTTTGGGGCATTTTGATTAATGGTTGCCAACTCTGTCCATAGTTTTCTTATCATATCTTTATATGACATCATGTTATAACTTTTTCTACTTAACTACACCCCTGTAGTGAGAACCACTTTGTAAAAATTTATAGGTTTTCTGATTATTCTCGGCCAATAACCCCTATAAATATATTACTTGCACAGGTTTGGGTTTTGTGCAATTCTCTGTGTTGTATAATAGTAGTTGATATAATCGTTGATAATAGTATGGCGACTAATATCCATAGTTGAATGGAAGTATTATATTTTGGTCCAATACTCATATAGCATTTCCTCTCAAAGTACTTATAATGCCTAGATTAGGGATTTGTTCTCTTGTACAGCCTAACTCAATCTATTCTCAGATACATGTTTATGGTTTCTCTGTGACACAAAGTCAGCACCAATCCCCAATTTGATTCAGCTTATTCTCTTGATCTCCGCTCAGATCCTTACTATTTATATTAAAGAGTCTCTTAATTATTGCACACAGCAATAATATTCTTGAGAAAGAATAGAACTCAAAATAGATTCTGATAATGTTTAATAAGCTAATACTCTATTATAAGTGATCTGGTAGCTAATTATGCAATTGATGATCTTTATTAGTGAATTATTTAGAATTTTACAGTGGGGAATTCAGCGCCCAACCCTTGGTTAGCACCTTCTTGATGAAACGGCAGCCGTTGCTGTTTTATCATCAATACTCGTCTTAGCAGCAATGGTCTTCCCCATCCTGGCTAGGATTCCGTTATTAGACATCCTCAAGACCTAAAATGGAAAAAGTCGGATAACATGTCCCTAACGTTTTCCTCCTGATCCAAGTGAACCAGACATATTTGGCAAGTGACCTGATTAGGTAATGGGACTTGTTACCCACTAAGTCAGGTCGCGAACTAACTGATTGATTCGCTAGTTGCAGGCAGCATCACTTTCCTCACAACTTACTCCTTAAATTCTAATCAGTTGGTAATGAAACACAACCAATCCCAATAAGTACACCTGATAGCCAATCAACTATCAGATGTCCCTATTTTGTTGGCAACTCTGACCAATAAGATCTTAAGCATTCATCTAGATCAATCTCTGACAGATCTGACCAGGTGAATAACCTAAAATCATTCAAACATAGTTAC
This sequence comes from Massospora cicadina, assembly GCA_022478985.1. Lineage (NCBI taxonomy): Eukaryota > Fungi > Entomophthoromycota > Entomophthoromycetes > Entomophthorales > Entomophthoraceae > Massospora > Massospora cicadina. The sequence continues at coordinate 12,180 of JAKSZP010017370.1, forward strand.
CCTGAAATCAGGGTCAACCAGTATTTAATTCACCTCGCATTAGGAATTTATCCCCTAGCAATCTATGGTAATCTAGCCAGCTGGGAATATGGGCAAAAATCCCAACACCCACCTATAATAAAGGTTTCAGTCTCACCTTCCAGTGAGCTCACTGCTGGTTCCAAGTGGTAATGGGAGAGTTTGGAATGTGTTATTCTAGAATTAGTTGGAAGTGTCTATAACGGCCAGTGTATCAGCTGGATATGTCACCATGGGATCTAATATTTGCTGGTGCCCCACAGTGATGGATCGTCAAGTTTTAAGATCTGAAGTTCCGTGTGCAATTAAGCTTTGAAGCACAGAGGCTGTTAGATAACAGGGAAGAAAGGATGGAGCATTTCTCAGATAAGGAAGAAAGAGGATTGACCCATATGGAAAGGGCAGCACCAGCCCCCTTGGGTTGGGACCATCTAGTACTAAAAAAAAAAAAAAAAAAAAAGAAAGGGCAGCACCAGTACTATCCAGGGTCTTGCAGAGGAGGGCTATTTTCAAATGTTCAAGAGATTCCAACCTTAATGCTCTCACTTGAAACAGTTGCAGTTACTGAGCCATAGCGAGGTCTCCTTAGGCAAACTGAAGAAAGGAGTTATATTCCTCAAGGGTAGCCAAGGAAACTCTCGGGGCTTGATAAAGGTTTCCAACGCTGTAAGAGATTCCAGAAAAGCTCTATTATTCTTCCCAGCGGATAGCAGCCATTAGTGAGCTCCCTCTGAAATCTCACGGAACAGCAGCTGGAAAAGGACGACAGCTAAGACCTTGCCTTGAGGCTTCTTTCACCTTAGGCTGGACACGTGTTGAAGACTTCTTTTTTTAAATTTGGAATAGCGTGAATAGTGAAGAGTGAGGCTGGTAGTGGCAGTTACTTCACACCATATGAGCGTATTGAGTGAATGGAGTCATGAAACACCCTCAGCACACCCTTTGAAGAAGGTAACAACCATTCCAGGAGGGATAAATAGTACCACCAAGTAAACCAATAAATTGGGTGAAAACTCTGAGAGGGTTGGGCTAACTCTAACCAATAAACTGGAGAGGAAACTCGCATATATGATCAAGCATTTTCTCAGATGATGTCAGGAAAACTGAAGTAGGAGGCTACAGAAGGGAAACCACCAGGCCAAAGGTGTAACAACAAGGCAAAGTGACCCAACTTTAGGAAGCAACGTCCCAGGAAAGCTTGGTTATAATTCCATATAAAATTCGAGATCAAAATGCCCACCAAACTGACAATAAACTCAGGGATGAGAGTCCCTGAGAGGTAGAAAGGTGGCATAAGATTTGGTGTGGAGCGTAGCGAAATAAGGTGCGATAGAGTTGGCAGAATAGGCCGCAGAGTGAAAGTTGGGTTTGCGTCCAACTGAAGAGTTAGATCAGAGCGGAAAAAGGACTCCAACCATCACAAAAATTACATTGGTTTTCTTGTAAAACTAAACAGAAATTTATGGGAAAACATTCATAAAAATGCATAAATTTTTATTAAATTTTTCTGAGCATCTGAGAAAAAAAAAGCCTTCCTCATATTGAATTAAATCTAAAGGAAAAAGGTTTGCAAAGGTCTCAAAGAAATTATATAAAAACTGATTTGAGCTGTTAAGTTTCTTCCTTTCAAGAAATCAAAATTTTATGAATTTGCCTAAATCTATAAATTCATAGCGCATGCTTTTCAAAATTTTTGGGGTCAATTTCCACCTGAATTTCAGCTTCATATGTGCCTTTTTTTTCAGCTCTGGCTGGCAAAGCCAGAGCCCATTTCTTGTTAATGATCTTAGTGAGGTCATTAGTGACTTTTAGGGGAGCTTATCTTGGCTCCAAGGGCTTGTTTGGCTTTGTTTTGGAAGGGCACTCAACACCAGGAAATATTTCACTAGCTGTGACAGTGGTGAACAAAATGTAACTTCTGACTAGCATTGGTGCCAGTCCTCCCATTAAAGTCATTTCCTCTCGATTAATAAGCATAGTAAGATCACTTACAATTGTAACCATACTATGGATTATGGTAAAGCAGGATCATATTGAACCAGATCACTTGGTGCTTACTCATCAATACCTATACGGTTCAAAACTATAGTGGTATTTACCCCTGAGGTGTTTTTTGATAATTATAATAATGAATACTTTTTATTTATTTGAAGCAAGCTGACCAGGGGATGGACATTACCAAAATAGAGAAAGAAAGTATTAACATGAAACCTGAGCAGGGTCAACTCTGTCATAGAAAGTTTTTTTCACCTTTGGATTGGGACTCAGATTTTTCTGGTTACGTCATGGGTAAGGTTTTCATGTTATTATACCTACTAACCGCCAATAGCTTCCTTCAGATGGTACCCCAATTGATGTGCGTAGGGCAGGAATCAAACCTGCAACCTTCAGGTTGGTAGCCATATGCCTACGACTCGCCTTCCACCCCCTTTAATAATGAATACTTAATGGCATGCACTTTATAGTCAAATTTGATACTAAAATTAGTCACAAGTAGCTTTATTTATTCATACTGGGTATCACATTCCTCTAGTTATTCAGAACATGCCTAAGGTAAAAAGAAAAGAAACATCCAAAACTGCTTGATGGAACACCCCAATTCCATCAAGAGATTGGAATACCATGTTTGGGACCAAAAATTAAGGTTATCTCCTACATCATTTAAGGCTTTTGAAGGTATGCACATTTACCCTGTGAATAAGGTTGTCATACCACCTAAGGTTAAATATTGGTAAAGCTAGGATTCAAATTACTATACCAGCGGCTTACTTGCTGGAAAATTATGAGGAATCTAATCCATTGAACTATTAACCTTTGGCCTGTCAAAGTAGCCTCTTTCCTGTCTATAGTGGTCCTATTACCTTATTGCTGGCCAATTTAACCAATCACCAAATGATTATGACTTGCAAACAACCCATAGCTTACATTCAGACATTACCTTTCAAACGAGTTGATTTCATCTCTGGCTGTGGATCTTTATCAGACCTAGGACTTGAGGAACCCCCATCATAGCCCAAGTAAAGTAACAATCTTTGACTCACTTACTAGCAAGCAGCATAAATTGGCGGAGACCTTAATTAAGGAATAATTTAATATGTTTTATAATGGCCAGATGACTTTGGGTAATGAAAGGGGATCAGTACACGGTGCATACCAGTGACTTGCAACCTATTTGGACAGGCCCTATCAAAAAACTAAAAGTTAAAGAGGCCCAAGTGGCCAAATAATTAAATTAAAAGAAGCTAGCATTTTAAAACCCTCTCAAAGCCCAAGGGATTCTCCACTTCTACTGGTCTGTAAGAAACATAGAAGTCATAACGTCATGATGGACTATAAGCAACTGGATGTGATCACTCAGTAAGATAGCTACCCTCTTCCCCACATTGACAACTCTCTCCAGTTGTTAGTATGATCTTAGTTTTTGACCATAGATAAAGAAAGTGGATATTGGAAGATCAAATTGACACCAGAATCTAGGAATAGATTTGCGCTAAATCCAATGAAGGTCTACTTTAGCTAAATCATGTACCACAGGGGGTTGTATAATGTCCCCTCTGCCTTCTTTTTTTTTAGTACTAGATGGTTCCAACCCGAGGGGGGGATTCATCAATGTTTATTGAATTACGCCTGGGCTCCTAAGAGCCTGAGGCGAGGGAAGGGAGGAAGGAGGCATTGAGAAAGGGAGGGGGGTTTGCGCGCCAGAGCCGTGCTGCAGTGACAACTGAGCGGGGGAGGGTTGGCGACATAGTTCAGACCTTCAGGGCCATCTCAAAGTGTACCCAAAAGTGGGTGATCATGTGTGGAAGGGTCCACACCTGCTGGTCAAAGGCAGCACGAAGGCAGGAGTTATGGATGGTCCAGATGGCTGTGGCATAGGCGAGGACACGGAGGGGTCGGTGGCAACCAGTCAATGTCTTCTCAAACATGAGGTCTTACACAGGGTGTCCAGACCAGGGCTGAGCATGGAGGAGCGCGCGGGCCTTTGGCCAAAATGCGGCGACACCTGGACAAGTGAAAAAACGATGGAGGTGAGAGTCAATAGGCTCCACACAGCGGGGGCAGCTTTGGTGCTGGAAGGTAGGGCCAGTCCGGTCCCCTGTCCTGTATGAACAGTGGAGCACCCTCCATAAGGTGTTGGACACCTTTGCTGACAGGATGGGGTGATAGACGTCCTTCCACAATTCCTTAAGGTCAAATCTCACGGAGGGAGGGAGGAGCTCAAGGAGTCTTGGGCGGATGGGAGGACGATCTTGGGGGTTGAGGCGAGTTGTGACAACTTGTCCATTGTGCACAATTGCATGGCGACGGGGGCTGAGGCCAGGGCCTTCCCTTCTGTATGGGAAGGCATGGTGGATCCGCGCGCCTACTCGTTTCAGGGCAAGGAGAGCCTGGTTCCAGTAGGGGGATGAGGATAGTTTTAGGCGATGGCCTGGGTGGTTTGTGAGCCACTCCCCTAATGAGGTCAGAGATTCTCTAGGAAGACCCAGAGCTGCTGACACTGACTGGCGGAGGGCGGGCGCCCATTGGGGCATGGGGGTCGCATCCCAGCAGACAATTGGCCATAGGAACTTCAGGAAGATTGTGGTGGCTTGGGATCGCGTGTCCAGAAGCCCTAGGCCCCCTTCATTGCAGGGTCAGGCAATGGTTGAGAGGGCCATTGGTGGATGGTTTGAGCCCCAGATCCAACAGCGGAGGAGTAGATTGAGCCGCGTATAAAAGGCATCTGTGAATGGTCAGACGTGCGCTAGGAACCGACTTTGGAGAGGAGGAACACATTGGCCATCAGAGCTTGACCCTGGGGGGTGATGTGCCGCCGGTTCCAGCTGGCAATCCTGGAGTTAACTGCTGCAAGGAGCAAGTCCTCATTGTCTTTTAGCGCAACTCCTTGTTGGTTGGTGAGAACGCCCAGGTGACGGAAGGTACCGCGCTCAGGTTCAATACCAAATGGTGGGGGGAAGGTGGGGGAGCCGACCTGTACAACTGTTGTCTTGGAGGTGTTGACCATGGCGTTGGACGCCTTGGTGTACCTCTCAATGGTCACAGCAGCGAGGGCAACATCCCCAGGGCAGCCAAATGCAATGGCAGTGTCATCTGCAAATGCCATGGTGCGTGTGGGGGCTTTACCTGGGACCAGAATCCCTGTTAGCTTGTCCTGTAAGGAGGCTAAGAGGGGGTCAAGGGTGATGTTAAAAAGGATAGGGCTCAGGGGGTCCCCTTGCCGGAGACCTTGTCCAACTGGTACTGCCACTGTAAAACCCATTGGCGCCAGGACTCTGGTGTGGAGCTGGTCATAGAGCGCTGATATCCAGCGCCTAGCTGCGGGTGGGAGATGGAAGCGGGCCAGAGAAGCATCAATATACTTCCAGGCTACCCGATCATGTGCTTTCTCCATATCCAGGAGAGCCACAAAGCCATTCACCTTATGAGAGTTAGCAGTCAAAGTCACGTGAAGGTCATTATAGTTGTCCCATAACGACCTCCCCGGAATAAAACCGTGCTGGGATGGGGAGAGGCGAGGTGACACCCATTTGGTGATGCGGTTGGCCAGAAGCTTCGTGAAGAGCTTGTGGTCTGTGTTGATCAACGCTATGGGGCGCCAGTTCACCAGGTTCTCATGGTCTGACTTCTTGTGAATGAGGGTCGTGATTGAGCCTCTGGAGTCGGGGAGGACCTCGCCATTCACCAAGAGTGCAGCGAAGAGGTCGCGGAGGGTTCTGGCTATCACTGCAGGTTCCAGAAGTTACACCTCGAAGGGTATTCCATCTGGGCCTGGGGCTTTAAGCCGTGGGGATTTCAGAAGGGTTTCCATCACCTCCTGGATGGAAATAGGCGCCAGTAGAGCCTCATCAGCCCGTGGGTCAATGGGCGGCTCTGGATCCCGCCACAGGAAGTCTTGGATGTCCGATGGGTCCACCTGGGTGGCATGGAAGAGGCTGGAGTAGAAGCGGTGTAGTTCCTGCATGATTTCCTCCTTATCTGAAGTGGTTGTAGTGCCAATCTTCAGTGCAGTAATATCCTGCGCTGTTGACCGGGCTTTCTGTTTCTGAAAGAAGAAGCGGGTGGGGCGTTCCCATTGAGCATAGTAACGAGATGTTGTAAAGTTTGCTGCCCGTTCTTCCTGCAGTGTGAGCTCCAAGTTGAGTGCTTACTGCGCCGCTTCCCACTCTTCCAACCATTTGGGAGAGGGCGAAGGCTGGCAGTTTCGCTCTAGATGTCTGATTCTGGCTTCCGCCCTTTCGACTCTGGCGCGAGCTGCAGTCATCTGGGCTTTGGCACAGTTGTAAGAAACGCGGGTGATGCCCTCCTTGGTCACCGCCCATCTAGCCTTGTGGTCAAGCAGGTGGGGTGGGGGGGAGGTGAGGTGAGAGTCTCCCAGATGGTCATAGACAGCTTCTCCTTAGTGAAGGGGTTGTTGAGAAGAGCTGGGGCAACCCTAGGCCAGAACCTACGCGACGGTCTAAGTGTGGTGGTGAGGACAACGGTGAGTGACCTGTGATCACTCAGATGGTTGTCACGAGAGATGGGAGAGTAGACGCGGCAAATTAGCAGGGGGCCAATCAGTGCCATATCTATGCGTGACGCTGACTGGAAAGCTCCTCCATCATACTGGATCCTAGTCATGCAACCTAGGCCAGACGCGGAGGGTGGAAGCGCATCTATAAAGCCACTCAGGCGAAGGAAATCCTGGAGGCGACTTGATCCAGGGCGTTCCTTTGCTGCAGGGGGTAAGAGTCACGGACGCGACTTATGGTTGTTTTGAAATCTCCTAAGAGGACTGTATTCCGTGGGAGATTAAGTTGGAGGAGCTCTTCCAAGAGCCTATTTTGCTCCTGACCTGCATTAGACAGGTAGATGCTTGCAGCAAAGAAGGAGAAGTCAGGAGTGGTGAGTTTGGCCAGTATGAGGCGGCCACCTAGATATTGTGAAAAAGAATGGGTTTTAACCCGGGGATTCAAAACAATAAGGGCGGCATGGTTTGTCCAGAAGGAGTTGCCTCCAAACTGTTCATTCCATGCAGATTGTTCGTGGGGGAGGATATGGGGCTCCTGGACAGCAGCGATGTCAATTTGTGCTGACCTGAAGTTTCGGAGGAGGCGGGCTCTCCACTTAAAGTCCTGCAACCCATTTGCGTTGATGGATTGCAGGGCCAGGGTGCTGCCATGGGGACTCATAGCTGTTCCCCTCCATGTCCTGGGGGGTTGCCAGCGCTTAAACCTGCTGCTGTGAGGCAGCTAGTTTTGAGTCCTTTAGCTTTACTATTAGCTGCAATCCGTGAGGAGCGTCGAGGGTTCTGAGGGGAAGGAGAGGGTGGGGGGCGGAGGACCCAGTAAGCCAGCCTAGGATGCTGCCCCCACTCCGTTGCAGGGGAAGGACCTGAGGGTGCTCAATGGTGACCTCCGCGGTGTCCCCATTTGATGAGTCTGAGTCCATATTCACTTCCTCCAACACTGCAAAGGATCCACGCGAAATGGACTGTGGGGTTGGGGTAGGACTCTTTGAGGTGGCACTTCTACCGCAGGCCGCGGGTTGCCAGTCCATGCTGGTGGGCCTAGCTCCATTGAGAGCTGAGGGTTGATGCGATAAATCGCTAGTGGAGGTTGGTGGGGGTGCCGCGGAGCCCTGAGTGGGGGTGGCTGACGAGGGGCACCCTGTGGGAGATGCCTTGCGCTTGGTGAGAGAGGGAATTGACTCTGGGAGATTAGAGGGGGTGCCCATTGGAAGGTGGGCATGAGCGCGAAGGTATCCCATACCAATAGTGGGGTTAGCTGTTTCAACTGCTAGGCTTAAGGCCTCAGGGGACAGGTCTTGAACGGGAACCTATTGTGTGGGTTGTGGAATTGCTGCTGCAGCCACGTGGGATCGTTTTTGGCCTGGTTTAGGCCCCTGGGTGGTGGCTAAGAGGGCTTGTTTTCAAGCTGTGCAGCCACTATACAAGTGTCCAAGGGCGTTACACCATGAACACCAGGGGCGCGCCTGATCAGGGTCGACAAAAAAGATCTCAGGGCATGCCCCAACTACCGCCACACGAGGAATAATCTCAATGTTGCGGGATACAGTGGGGGAGGGGATGAACGACGCCCTAGCAGTGTGAGCTCTTTGAGTGGGAGCATAGTAAGAGGGGACGCTAAAGTCCACTGAAAGAACAGACCCAAACTCCATTAAACCACGATGGAGTGCCAGTTTAAGAGACTCAGGATCAACAGTCGTTGGTAGGTTGGAGAAAGTAACCCATGAAATTTTCTCCAGGTGAGAGCGTGTGCGGGAGATGTGAAGAGATCCGCGTGGAATAATGACCTAGAGGGTGGCAGCATGGTCAGCAAGGGCAGCTTCAGTGAAGCCCACATCAATGTAGTGGCTCTCCACTGATTCATGGATGGTGTTGTTAATTGGGAATGTCTCCGCAATTGCTGAAAAGTATGAGAAGTGATCCTCTGTATAGAATTCAACAGGGTTATGCCCATAATAAAGGCGAATTGCATGGGAGAGGGTTGAGCGAGGTAGAGCTTTTTGCGCTCTAGTTTCGGCCCATTTCTTCTTAACATTAGCAATAAACGCCACTTCATGGGGATTATCTTTGGGTAGCGTTGGTGCCAGAGGTTTTTGCCACACCCCAGTGGCTCTTTTGGTACGTTTGTGTTTGCTTTGAGCTGCAATTGCGGGTTGAGTGTGAGCTGGTGGTTTGGACAAGTTTGCGGAGTTCCCTTGTTGCTGGAATGTTACAGCAGTTGCTGGTGTCATATTAAATTGAGGGGCGGTTTGTTGGGCCTCGCTAAATTGGGGAGGCCCATCCAGATTTGAATTAACTCCAGACAATTGGGAGGAGGGAGATGTTTCATCACCATCCCAATCTATTTGGGTAAATTCAGCCCGAGTATTTGCTGTGATTTTGTGGGCAAAACTCACTGGCTGATTGGTGAATTGGTCGTTTTCAGCATATGGAGATAAAGTGCCGACTTGAGAAGTGCCAATTATGGGGTTTAAATGGGACGGGTGAGATTGGAACTGGTGTGAAGTTCCAAAATCTGAACCATTCAAATCCTCATTGGGAAGAGTAGATTGTCCCAATTTGGTGCCTAGTGAACCATAATGTGCGGCTAATCCAACCTTACATCCGAGGGTTTGGGGGCCAGGTGAGTGTTGGGCCTCGCTAAATTGGGGAGTCCCATCCAGATTGGATAAACTCCAGCCGATTGGGAGGAGGGCGATGTTTCATCACCATCCCAATCTATTTGGGTAAATTCAGCCCGAGTATTTGCTGTGATTTCGTGGGCAAAACTCATTGGCTGATTGGTGAATTGGTCGTTTTCAGCATATTGAGATAAAGTGCCGACTTGAGAAGTGCCAATTACGGGGTTTAAATGGGACGGGTGAGATTGGAACTGGTGTGAAGTTTCAAAATCCGAACCATTTGAATCCTCATTGGGAAGAGTAGATTGTCCCAATTTGGTGCTTAGTGAACCAGAATGTGCGGCTAATCCAACCTTACATCTGAGGGTTTGGGGGCCAGGTAGCTGGGTATCGCCCCTCATGGAGGGAGCCAGAAACACGGCGTCAGCAATAATAGATGGGGCTGAATTAGCTGACACAATGGGGGAGGTGAATGCCTGGATGGGCTGAGTTGCATTCAACTGAGCAGACGCCATTAAAACAGCGTGGGTGATGGCCTCCTTGGTTGGAGGGGGCCCAGAGGGTTGGTGGGAGGCAGCGCACACAGAGCTGCTAGGCGTGCAGGTTGCAGAAGTGCGATAAGGTGAACTGGCGCTAGTTGGAGTAGCTCCAGGTTGGGGGTGGTGCCTGCTTTCATGGTTGCTGCTTGAGAGCGAGTGATTCTGGTTGACCCTGAGGTGGGTAACCGAGGGTTGCTTCATTTGGGGTGGTGCTGGCTCGTTTGGCATAGCCTGCGGGTTCTTTTGCGGGGTTTCCCGCCATATTTGCTAATAGTTTTCGTAAATCTCTTTAGTGGAGCTAAATTTCAGGCTGAATTGATTTTCGAAAAGTGATGCTTAGCAGAAAGAGATGCGTATGTCCCCTCTGCCTTCCAGAGTGCAATAGATGGTATTTTCAAAGATCTTAATATTTCTTATGTATTAGTTTATCTAAGTGATGTTACCATGTTCTCCCTAACTTTCAATGAGCATCTAAAGCACATATGAAAGGTCTATAAAATAAAATGAGGGAAGCATACGTAAAGCTGAAACACAATAAATGCAATTTTCCTATAGAAATGGAATTTATGGGCCATAATATTTTGCGCAAAGGAGTCTCTCCTCTACTTGACAAGGCCGTTGCAATTAGAAGATTTCTTGATTCAATAGCCTACATGATGTTCAGATATTTTTTTGAAATGGTCAGTTTCTATCAACAATCTGACCCTAATTTCACAGAGCTGGTTGAGCCCTTAGTAATTTACTCTACAAGGAAGTTCCATTCCATTGAGAGGCATCCCAGCAACAAGCCTTTAACTCCCTATGAGAAGATATAATAACTTCCCATGATAATTTATCTTAAATCTAAAAACCTCCTTTTTGTTCATGGACGCCAGTATGCGGTTGGAACTATACTAGCTCATCTTAATTCAACCAGGTCAACCTTCCTCTTGCATATTCAGTAAGACTTTAACTAAGAAGGAGAGGAATTTAGCATTACCAAGAAAGAGTGCTTAATGTGCTGCTAGCCATTAAAATTTCCATCCCTAATTATACAAAATGCTCTCAATATTTTTCACTAACCATGCATCATTGTAATGGCTATAGTAAATGAAGGATCCCTATGGTGACTTGTGAGGTATGCTTTTAAATTGAAAAATTTACGACTTATTATTGTTTATAGGGTGGGGGTATTCATCAAAAGGCTCATAATTTATCTTGAGTGCCAGTTTTGGGCATCACCTTTTCAGTTTGAAGCTCTCTTACTAGGGGTCTCACTTGCTAATGTTAAATTATTAGTGAATGCCAAAAGAACTTCCTAATTAACTTGAGTTGAGCACATTGTGTCAGGGATCATCCCTGACAACGATTATTACTAATTCAAGTAACTTACTAGTACTAAATCTATCAGGTATTGATCCTGATAATATAGGTTATTTTGATTATTGGAGACCAATGGCAAGGATAATCAGCCGTTGATTTACTATTGTTGGTTCCAAATAAATATTATTTAACTAGCAACCTATGATTAGAGTTACTCTAAATGAAGCATTATTTTTGACATCTATCGCTTATTTTCTAAAGCATCACTTCTCATGAATCCTCACGCTATCTCAACTTTAACCTTAGTAGCTTACATAGTACAATGCTTAATAGTAATAAACTATCTTTTACCTTACTATCCTTGATATTGACTTAAATTGATAATCCCTTAACCAACAAGGGTTGAAGCTGGTAAACTTAGGGGAACTTTTGCCACCTTTATCTTAGGAAGCGCAACATACTAAGCATACCGCGTCTGCCCTACTGTTATAATTATAAGGACACCTAGTGAGCACCCCACCTAGCGAAAATTCCAATAAGTGGTGCTCATTACAGAGGCCCCTGTATATCCCTAAGTTTTCCACCTTTACCTTGGAGAAGGGTTTCAGTTAGGAGGTGGCTTATAGTCACTGGTTCATGATGGCCAAAAAATTCTGCCTGATTACCTGTGCTTAACTGATCTCTAAGAAGCTTTAAAAATATCAGACCACACCTTTTTTTGCTGTACAAGGACTCTGAACCTCTAATAGAGTTTAAGCTCAATTTTTGGGGGCCCAACTAGGCATCTCAGGAGTAAACTAAGGATTTTTGTGAAGACAACAGTTCTTTGCTGAGCCCCTCCAGAGCGTTGTAAATGTTTGTCAGGATTATTGAGATATGCCTTAAGTTTTTGCACAGGGTCAAGCCCACTGAGCAACGGACTGATTATATGGAGATTGTCAGCCACAAAAACAAACGTACATATTATAATAAAAGAAGCAATAGCTTCAGCCACACAACTTTTAGATGTAAAATAAAATAGCAGATGCCTTCTTCTCCGCTCACTTCTTCCTGTTAATAATCCTCTCCCTTCATTCTATGGTATCACTTATACTCATCAACTTCAGCTGATAATGACCCTTCTACTTAGACTATTCATTCCTCCATATTATTATTAATTCCAGCAGAGTTCGCCATTTATTAAATTCACATTGGCTTAGTTTAAGGCAATCTATCAATTATTTGTTATACATCGACATCTTCTAATCACCTTATATGTAAGTGATCTAATACACATCTGTTTGGACCCAATATCACCTCATCCCAAAGCTTTCAAATATTCGTACTCTATAATTATTGTTGGCAGAATCTAGCTGATTCACCATGGCTATTTTGGGCTTATTGTCTAGTCATATCAGAATCTTGACATTACCATCCCCCTTGACTGGACAATAAGGCTCCTATTGCTTATATGCCCATAGGAACTTTGTATGCACTTGATTTATAATCTAATCGCTTGTGGTGTCCTTGATGATATAGGCGTCAACACTTGTTTTCTCAATAACTTTAATGGACCAATACAAATACTTGCTAACTTGTGTTTCAACCCAAACCCATGTTGATCATGGAATAGAACCATATTGTCATCTTTATACTGAGCCAACCCGCTATGCCAAACCTGATCACCACCTTTTTCTTGATTTTTTTTGGGTAAACTGAAGTATTATGCTTCAGTTTGCAATTTGATCAACATGTCCGCTAGGTTAGTCAAATAATGGTGGGGATACATTCTTCTGATATCTTACATACAAACATAAAGAAGAGACAGAAGGGCAGGTGGTCTTCCATATAGTAGCTGAAATGGGTTCTTCCCCATGGTGGAATGGTAGCTAATGTTATAGGCAAAAACGGCGATAGAAAGGTGAGAGCTCCAATCAGGTCAATCCAATACCAACTTCTGGAGTATGTTCACCAAAGTTCCATTAACTTGCTTGAATATATAATTAGACTCATGGTGATATGGGGTTATTAGCACTCCCCAGATGGCCATCAATTTGTTGAGCTTGGGTAAAATGTGAGAATTGAAGTTTGTTCTGTTGTCAGTAAGGATGAACTGAGGACAGCCATGTCGCTGAATTATACATTCCATCACAAACTTGGCCACTGTGACTGCCCCAAATATCGTATTACCCTAGCTTCAAACCACCTGGTCAAGAGGTCAATTGCCACCAGAATGTACTTGGACTGGTTAGCTCCCATTGGCAGAGGGCCAACGACATCAAGGGAAACTATATGCTTCACAAAATAGGGTTTCAGTAACCAATAGGAATTCTTCTGACTGAACGGCTTATTCACTTGGCACTGGTGGTAGCAGGAAATGGTTTCAAGCACGTCAAAGATTATGCTTTCCCAATAATACTGAGGATGCAACAATTCTATCATCTTGCGCATTCCCCAGTGTCCAACTGCCTTATGCGCACTCATGATAATGCTAGGCTTTGCTGAGGGTCGCGGGAAGTTAACTGTTGAGTCTCTAATCCGTTTGTATAACTCCCTGTTACGCTGGAAGATATTAGTTCACATTTTATTTAATGCCTTTATGACTTTAGGCGGCCCAACGTTGTACTTTCCGCCAAACATCTTATCATACATTATGTCACTCAGATCAGCCATAACTGCAATTGTTGGTAGCCTTGAAAAGCAATCATCATTCTGGTGTTTTGCTCCAGGTTGGTGGAAGATCTCAAAATCATAAGCCTGCAGTTTGAGGGTCCATTGGGCTAGGCTCCCTTCAGGCTCCTTGAGTTTTGCAACAAGCATAGCGAAGCATAATCCTTTACTAATTTAAACTTCACCCCATGCAAATACACCAAAAATTTGTTTATATGCATAGATTACTGCTAAGCACTCCCACTTGGTTAAGGTACAATTGCGTTCATTGCTGATCAGGCTCCAACCGCAGTACACTACGGGGTGCTTTTCCCCTCATCATCTTTTTGAGATAGGGCTGCCCCTACAGCGGAAATGGATGCATCTGTTTGAGTGATGAACTCTTTATCAATGTTCAGATAGCGCAACACTGGCGCAATGATTAGAATTATTCAGAGTGTATCAATTGAGCATTGTTGGCATTTCGTCCATTCAAACGCAGCCTCTTTTTTAATAATTCAAAAAGTGGACCTACAAAACAACTAAAGTTGGGTATAAAGCAGTGGTAATAGTCAATCATCCTAAAAATACTTGTATATTGCGCTTACTGTTTGGTGTAGTCATCTTTTGGATATCCTCCACCTTGGGTGGTTGAGGATTCAGCCTGTCGCATCTACTACATACATTAAGTACTACAGCTGTTTTTTGAAGAAGTGACATTTTCAAAGCTTGATCTTGATGTTGGCCTCCACAATTCGGTGGAAGACCTCCTCCAGATGGGTAAGTTGCTTGGAGAACGTCCAGGAAAAGACATTGATAATGTTGAGGCACACAAGGATGTACAATGGCTTCAGGTCGCCGAGAATGGTATCCATGGCCCATTGGAACGTATCTGGGGCATTACACAGCCCTTGTGGCATATGGTTTGGTTTAAAAAGCCCTTTGGATGTGATAATGGCGCATTTCTCCTATTCCACCATGGGTAACACGTTTGGCCAATAACCTGATACCAAATCCATTGCTGAGAAGTAACAAGTTCCTTTTAATTGCCCCAGCGCATTATCAATCTGCAGAAAGGGATATGAGTCATTCTTGGTGATACTGTTTATCTTCTGGTAGTCTATTACCACTCATCTGGTACCATCCTTCTTTTTATTTTTAGGACGAGTGAAGTAAACAGACTCTTTGAAGGTTTGAGCATCCCTTGCTCCAGTAGCTTTTCAATCTCCACTAACACTACTTCCTCAGCTGCCCTCGATTGGTGGATTAGTCATGACCTGATGGAAGCATGATCCTCAGTGTCCAACCAATGGACCACCCCCCACGCGCAACCTAAATAATGGTCTACAACAGCAATAATCTCTTGATATTATTGAAACTAAGCTATTGCTCAATCCTTCTGTGCATCCAATAACCCCATTAAATCATTGCATGGTGCCACAGTCATTACGTCAGGCTGTGGGTCAATAGGTAGACCTAATTCATCCAGAGACCCAAAGTCATGAACCTGAAGGACCTCTCAACAGGGGTCAAATGTAATTACACCACGATTTTTGATGTTGGCGAATCTGTAGTGGTTCATTATCTAAGTTCGCTAGTAAATCATTGATCTCCATGTCCTGGAAGTATAATGCCTGGAGCCACAGGGGGCTCAAGCCACAATTTCTAATAAGGCCTAATAACTTCCTCATAGAGTCCATGTAGTAATTCAACCTCCAATTCGGTGTTCACTATTATTTGGTGACCAGAGGGGATAGATATAGGTCCAGCAGCTCAGAGAGTCAGCCCCTTATATTTATATATCTGCTAGGGAAGAGGCTGAGTCCTCATTTTACTCAATGATATCACAATGAATCACCCCATCACTATAGGCAAGGATGATATCCCCATGTGCACCAAGTCCTTCAGCACTCCAATGGAGGTAAAGTAAATTGGGATCCGTTGTCCCAAAAATTCAACTTCTCCTAGGTCATATCAATGTCAGCACCATAGTGTTGCATAAAAGCGGTTACAATTAACATGTTGTTTTCTTATTTGGCAAATCTATCACCAGGCTTAAAATTACAACTGACTCAAATTGCAATGGAAGTGCGCTGTATGCTCCCTCAGAGACCGTGCTATCTGCTCCAGCGGTCCCATATATTATCTGGTGTTCCACATCAGGTTTTATTGCTAACTTAGTCACCAACTTAGTGGATACTATGTTAACTGGAGCACCCATATTTGTTATAGCACGGACTTGATTTTGGCTACAACAATAACACAGTACGTACATTCTGAATATGATGAACCTTGACTAGTTAACACATGGACTTTAAAGAATCGCTGTTACCAAGGAAATTCGCAATCCCCTCACCAACTTTTTGATATTCTTTGAAGATAGTGTTGACTGGAAGAGTGACAGTTACTCCTCACAAGGAAGGTGAATCTGCAGATGGTTCAACTTGTCAGTGAAAATTGGTCAAACATTTGGCAAGTGTATGGCATGATCTGCATCTAAAATCCTTCTTCTGCCGCAGCTTCAGCTTGCGCTCATTCCAAAATATTCACCCATCCAACTGGCTGCTGATATAGGAACGCATCATCCTACTGGGTTACATCTGCTGTATATACTCCATTGGGTTCAGGTGAGACGTTTGGGTTTGGGATAGTAGAAGTAGAGAGTCCCATCTCTACTCCACTCTGACTTTTTCCTAATAGTACCGTTCCTGCTGTATGTGATGGACCCAACGATTGGGCAACCTCAGTCCAGGTGCCCAGGGTGACTTTATTTAAAACAACTAACCCCATAAGGCCTTCATCCTTGATTATCATAATATGAGCTTCACCAATAATTTAATTGTGGCAAACAGCGTAATTATGCTCAGTCTGATAATTGAACTGTTGCTGATAAGCCAATAAAGGGTGGAAGTTGAATTTCTGGAAGTAACTCAGTGGAAGCTGAACCATATGGCCGAATTTCCCTGAATTTAAAAAGGTCCAAAGATGGCGGCAGTATGTTTCCGCTATGTATTGGGCAAAGGGAAGGTTACGTCTAGACAGTAAAAACTGAAAAATTTTAAGCAGGGTACATCTTTCTCCAATATTGGGGTCGTGATATTGTAGATCTCGTGGTATGGCTTCACCAGAGAGGTCATTGTGATGCACACATCAGATTTGGATTTAGTCCCTGCCCCAATTAACATGTGAGATTTCTCTGTAAATCAATCAGCAAATGCATTCCAGGTTTCATTACGCTGAAACCTGATGGTCAAGAAAACAACCTTCCGCTGTGACATCTTTGTGGTTCCTCCAAATAACTGCAGCACAGTATCCTTTACTTCTTGATATGTAATGGAACTGTTCAGAAGATAGCAGGTGACTTGATTGGAACTTCCAACAAAAAGGAGGATATTGATAGTTTCACTTTACAACAATTCATGGCACTTTCTGTTGCAAACTAAAATTGCTTAAAAACCCATGAATATTCCCATTGCAACCGAATAGAGGCAACTTACCAATACAAACCTCCTGCAGAAGCTCCTCCTGCCTTGTGAGCACAACGTCTAAGGCAAGTTTGAGTTCAACATATTCAACTGTTGCAGCGCATCAATAAGATCCCTTGTTGAAGAAAGCCTGATGCGCCATGGCTGGTGACAGAAGACTTTTTATCATTTTGTGATTGATCAATGGGCCCCCTGTAGTAAGCACCACTGTTATGAATTCAGTGGAATTGTTAAAATACACTGTAAGGTTTTTGTACAGGGTCAAGCCCACTAGCAACGGACAGACAATATGGAGATTGTCAGCCCTCAAGACAAATGAAAAGATATTATTAAATTATGAAGCAATCGCTTCAGCCACACTACTTTTATTTTTGTAATCTAAAACAACAGATGCCTTCTTCTCCGCTCACTTCTTCCTGTTAACAATCCTTCCCCTTCAATTCTCTGGTATCACCTATATCTCAGCAACTTCGGTTGATACTGACCCTTTAGCTTAGACCATTTGTTCCACCATATTCTTATTGGTTCCAGTAGAGTTCACCGTTTATCAAATTCACGATTGCCTTAGTTTGAGGCAATCTATCAATTATTTATCATGTATTTACATATTTTGTTTGCCTTATTTGTAAGTGATCTATTAACCATCCATTCAGACTCAATATTGCCTCATCCCAAGGCACTCAAATACTTGTACTATATAAAATATTTGGCAGTGGATTATAGCCAATCTGCCATGACTAATTCAGGCTTATCATCCAGTCATATTAGAATCTTGACACTTTTTATAACTAATGCAGACCAACATGAGCCTGCTTATCCTCCCTGCCAATTCTGAAGGGGTGGATCCCAAAATCAGCAACAAATTAATTTGGGTATGCTGCTAATTTATCCCCTGGTTTAAAGAAATATCATTTTTGTTAATTATTATTGGAATTGACTCATGATTTTAATAAGTTAGATTGATCCATTTATGAGTTTCCGAGACAATTAACAATTATGGTGTAAAAATCCAAAGTGTGCTCCCCATTCAATTGAGATGAGCTATATCAACCTAACAACCATTCCTAAATTTAATGGGGTCAATCCGCGATGCCAGCAACCAATGTCAATGACCTTTCCCAAGCTTTTTAATCATCTGTCATGAGGTCAAGCTCAGGATGACCCAAAGGGGAAGACCTCCGACCAGGCACTGAAAGAATAAGATGCTATAAGGACTGAGTGCACCTGAGCTTTCATTGTGAATTAGTTGGAAGTTATACCCAGCTGATCTGTTCTTAATTTATATTTCTTTGGCCAATCCCTGATGCCAGCCCCCAATGCCAATGACCTTTTATATAGTCCAGACATTCAATTGCTCTGCCGCCTATGTCCTAATCACTGCAGGAAACCCTGAGCCTGTCTCTCCCCTGCCAATTCTTAAGGAGGTGAAAAAAGAACCTGCTAAAAAGAGTCGTAATTCCAACTGTGCCCTCCTGACCAAGCCACTCAGGATGAATAACATGGTTATGTGTGAAGTTTAGAACATCTTGACTGATGTAATTGATTCACCAACCCCAGACCAACCATGCAGATGAAAATTCTAAGGTCCACACCTGATAGATAATTCTTAAGGTAGACCATATAGAAGCCTATATCAATCCTTTCTAAATCGTGCCCCTCATTAAATTGAGTAGAGCTAATCTGAAATGTCAGGGAATATCTCCAATAGAATCAATTTCTAATTTGACACCACAACTGAAGGTGAGGATGTCGACCATTTATTGTTGAATTCTGTTTCCAGCATATTGATAATCTGATGCTGATGTTTTCATATATACTGTCAACTAAATTCCAAAAATAATCCAGCTATCACCTATTTAGGGAATTACCAGAAAATTACACTGAAGACAAATATAATGCCAGTAGACTGACAAGGTTTCTGTTAATAAAGTGAGCAAAGTTGATTATGACATCTTGATTTAGGAATTACAAGCGATTTAATGTCAAGAAAAAATTTAAAAATGTTTGTATTTTTGATCATTCTCCTCATTAAGTTGAGTTGAGCTGATAAAAGAGTTACTAATGACTTGATTCCAAAAATAACCAAAACGCTTTGCTGGGGCTAATCCTTAATGATTTTTTGAAAATTATGTTAATTAATGCTGATGATCTTAAATAGTTTGAGCATTCATTTTCTCTCCACCTATGTTCTTACTGGCAAACAATGCCGATGCTATCTCAAGTAGGCCAAGCATCTTGTTGCTTTTCGCCGCTTATGTTTTTACTGGCATCTGATGCTAATGATCTTACAGGTAGGCCCAGCATTCAGTTGCCTTCTGACGCCTATATTCTTGATGGTGACTAACACCTAAGTTTCTCTCTACCAGATCTCATGGTTGTCTCAATGCCATCAACCTTTGGCCCATACCATCCCACTATCTTTGGATCTTTCTTTGGTTTAAATAAAAAACTACAGGCACAAAATTATTAACTCCTTCTTTCAGTCTGCCAAACTACGCATAAAAGATCTGATGACCCTCCTCTATTGAGACGTCTTTGCTCTTGACCCCCATCTAAGGCTTGAAGAGGGTTCTGTCAGGAATCGCCCTTTTTGGGTGAAGCCTTTTACTGGGGGTTGTGACTCAATATTATTAAATTTTTATTGAATGCCAAATTGAGCTCCTCGTTATCTTGAGTTGACCCATTCAATGTGTCAGGGTTCATCCACAATAACAATTATTACTAATTTAAGTGACTTACTAGTCATAAAAATATTGATAGTTGATCCCAATAATAATTTGAGTCCTGTGATTGACATCAACTGATGCTGAGAATAATCATAACTTTATGTACTATCGTTCATTTTGAATTTATTATTTAACCAGCAATTGATGCTGAGAGTTTCATTAAGTGAGTCATTCATTTGCCATCTATCACTTAGTAATTAAATTATTGCAATTCAGGAACCTTCACGCTCTCTCACCTTTAGCCTTAATACTTTAAATAGTATAAGGCATAATTCTAATAGTATCTTTTATATTATTATCATTAATATTAATTATATTAAGTAATCCCTTCTTAAAAAGGGTTGAGGATGTTAATCTTAAGAGGAACTTGGGCCCCCTTTCTTGGGCAGAGTGATGTACTAAGCATCCTCATCTGCCATAGTGTTAGAATTCTGAGGGGCACCTAGCGAGCACCCATATAGCCAGAATTCTGACATCCAGTACTAAATTTTATATGCATCTGAAGAGTATCAAGTATACAAGTTGATAGGAAATTTGAGGATGTAAGGTTTTGAGCATCAGAAAATATAGAATTGGTTAAAACAAATGACAGAACAAACCCAAATTGAGGAAGGGCTACTCTACCTAAATTTCAGGACTTCTTGATTATCTTATGGATGTCCCTCAACACTAACCTCAACTGTTATTAAGGCTCACACCAAAATTGGACATGGCGCTTTGAGGAAAACATACAATTGGCTAAAAGAACGAATCTATTTAAAAAGCATGTTTAATTCTTTTTATGAAGTCATTAAATCCTGCCTCATATGTTCTAAACAAGGCCCTTCCAACCCTTTTCTATAATACCAGGTTAGTGGTCCAGCTTTACCTTTTGCCAACGTCATTATTGATTTCATAAACCCACTCCCTACTGCCATTCGTGGGTAACATTATATTATTCTAGCTATTGATCATCTCACAAAGCGGGTTGAGGCTGTGTTAGTAGTATCTGTCACCGCTAAGGCTACTGCTTCATTTCTACCTAAACAAGACTTCACCTGGCATGGTAGTCCAAAGCTCTCATATCCAATAATGTGACTAACTTTTTATCCCAGGTTGTAACCAAACTAAAATAATCTAAGGGCATGCCAATTCTTTACAGCATCATATCATCCTTCCACTAATGGAGCCGTTGAATGAATTAACATAACTCTAATTTCTATATTACAAAGAATGGCTCAAACAGATCCAAATCAATTAAATGATTATCTCCTCAGAACTCTAATGGCTTAATGGGTAATTTTCACCAAATTATAAAGATGTCACCATTCAAGGCCCTCTATAGATGGGAGCCTGTGCTACCCTCTAGTGTCCAACCTATCTTGGAAACATTGACTCCTGACACATTTAATATAGCTATGAGAATAATAGCGGAAGAAATATTCAGGTTACATTCTTTGATCTCTAAATCCATAGAAACTACAACTAGGCGTGAAGCTGATCATGATAATAAAAAAACCCTCTTGCCTGAGTATCGATTGTGGGGTTATGGTACTTTTCTACCATCATTGGCCAGGAGGATAATCACATAAACTTGAAACTATGGTCTGGACCCTATCAAGTATTTACCAACTCAGCTCTGAATATTCCATCACCTTCTTGACTGGGACTGCTGGTAACCATGTTCACGTGAGGTTCCTTCAAGGTTATGTTCCCCTTGGCAAGATCTTGAGGGGGTTATTGTTTAGAAAGATCAAGTCCAAGGTAGTTTAGATAAAAATTGGCTTTAAGATGAAGCTGATGACAATTGGCAGAAACTACTGCATGAAAAATCCTTTGACACTTCTATTGTCGCTAAAGGTACATATAAAACTCATAAATCCAATTTCTGTCACAAAGAGTAACAATGGTTCCAGAAAGTCATTAGTTATACATATTATTCCTTCAAGGGTTAAGGAAGATCTTGCCCATTGAAAGAGTCAATACCCTCATCAAGAGAATAGCCCCTTGAATATTATAGTTATTTGATTGTTTGAGCACAAAGTACTTCTTACCCTATCTTTCTGGTTTAATTTAATTGCCAAAGTGCAACTAACATAATGACAAATAACTCCCTTAGGACGCTGCTGCCATTAAAACGACTGATAATCAATTAGTCTTTATAGGAGCCAGCTAAACAATTCAGAAGAATTCCCAAAAGCATCTCAGCTGTTTTCTTTGATATGGTTTATGAGGTGCAGGGGAGGAATTCTGCATACTTAGCAAGTTGATCCATCACCCCCATAATAAATTTTACTCCATGTATCAATGTAAAAAAGAACATAACCAACGCTGATAATAAACCAAGGCCAGTCAGGAATTAAGAATGCCATAAAATTACCCTGAGGCTTGGAACGCAAATGGCTTGGATCTCTCATATTTAAGACATCAGTGAGATGCTCCTTCAGAATAGCCCTCATCCCACGCCAGGAGTTGTACTTTGTGATTAAACTTATGGTCGTCTCCACACTAGGATGTTCAACTATGGGTGGTATCAGGATTCGCGCTCTTATAATAAAACTTTTACTGGGGGTTTGACTTATTGATATTTAATTATTAATGGATGCCGAGTTATGCTCCTCATTACCTTGATATTAGCTAGCTCTATGTGTTGGGGATTATCCCCAATAATAATTACCAGTAATTCAAATAATTTAGCTGGTTTATATCTGTAAAGGATTGATACCAATAGTTTTATTTAAGTTCTAAAATTACTGGCGACTTATGCCGAAGATAAACAATCCTATTATTATTATTTAAATTACTATTATTAATAAAATGTTGGCAACCAAAGCAAGTGTTATCACTAAGCTAGGTATTCACTTGCTATTGCTTAGTAACTTCCTTATCTCCCTTCTAGTACCTTTTACTACCTTCTTCTGCCTACCATCTGCCTATTCTGAATCCTCTCTCTTATACCACTTTTAAACTTGAAGTATTATAAATAAGTTATGACTATGTATTAATAAATATATTTTCTCATATGCTCTTAGTCCTATTGTAGTGGTTTCTACCCTTAGGGCCTACTAAACCACCGGGCGCTTTGGGGCCCTGATTCAACATAGAGCTGCTTAGGATTTGATCCCCCATGTCCTGACAAAATGTTGCTTTCTGGCAGGTGGCCAAAGCTCCCCGTGCAAACTACAGCCCAGGAAGGATGAGGAGCAATCATTACCCTGGGCTCTAGCCTCGAGTCTACCCTAGGCCTTTAAACCCAGGATGAACTACCCTGGCCCTTAAAAATCCCTGATGACCTACCTTGGCCCCTGCTCGCTTTTAAAGTGAGTAAGACCATGATGAACCAGGGATAACTTCTGACCAGGCAGTGAAAGTTTAAGGTGACAAAAAAGTCTAAAGACACCCCAAACTCTCAACGTAGGATCAGTTGGAGCATACTGTCTGATATGATCTCTTTGGGGCCACTCCTCCATGCCAGATACATTGCTAATGACCTTTACCGGGACAATACCTGATTCTGGGGCCACTCCCCAATGCTGGATATTCTTCCAAAGATTGTCTCAGGGCCAAACCCTGATGCTGGCACCAGCTGCTGTGATTTTTACCATACCACTTCATTGTGTCTGTGCCAACTATAATTGGCCCATACAACCTCTGTTATGTTTGTATCTCTCTATGTTTTCACAAAGATATATGCACCAGAATCTTAGATGCTTCTTTTGTCCATACCAAACTACGCCTGAAGAATTTGATGTTCCCCGTCTTGGCTTTTGACCCCTAGCTGAGGCTTGGAGGAGGTTATGCCAAGATTGCCCTCTTATAGGTGAAGCCTCTTACTATGGGTTTAACTCATCAATATTTAATTAATAATGAATGCCGAGCTATACTCTCCATTAACTTGAGTTTAGCTAAATTGATGTGTTGGGGATCATCCCTATTTTTAATTGCCTGTAAAAAATATTGTAGCTGGTCTAAATCTGTCAGGGATTTATCCCAATAATTATTTTGAATTCTACGATTACTGGTGACTTATGCAGAGGACAATTAATCCTATAATTATTCAAATGTATAATTTAAAATCATTATTATTATATTAGCAACCAAAGCTGAGAGTGTTCACTAAGTTCAATAATCACTTGTTATTGGTTTGTAACTTCCTTAGCTCCCTTCTACTACTTTCTACTGCCTTCTGCTATCTACCATATGCCTAATATAAATCCTCTTTCTCATCACACTTTTAGCTTTGAAGTACTATAAATACTTTGAGACTTTATCCTTAAAACATCGTTTCTCATATACTCTTAGTCCTATTGTAGGTTTCTCTGCCCCTAGGGCCTACTAACCCACTGGGCGCTTTGGGGCCCTTATTTAACATAAGTCCAGTTAGGATTAGATTTCCCGCGTCCCAACAGGGAGATCATGATAAGCCTTGAGAATTTCTTCTTGCATTCCCTTGAAGGGCACCTATATTTTCTCCTTATGCCAAATGATAATATTGTAAGTTTATAGCTTTTACATGACACATTGGTGATACATTCTATAAGTATCTCTCTTAATTCCTTCTCAAAATATAGTGCAATCTTGGGCCCTCTGCACCTTCTGCAAGAAGCTTTAGAGGGAACCCTAAATCAAGTTTAAAAGACTGGGAGAAGCATGGTTTAATATTATAATTATTCAGTTTGGAGCAAGAAAAATCTAGGAGGGGGTAATGGCTGAGGAGATCTATGATCAAGTTGAGTGTTCCAGGCTCATACACAATTGTGAAGTTCTATTGTATGAGTTCTTGATGTCAGCTGGGGGTTTTGGTTTTTAAAAGCGCTCTTGTGGAACATCAGAGCTTGGTGGCCCATCCTGATGACAAAAGATGTTGGGCGTACAGCAGGTGGTGCTTCCATATGTTGAGCGTGACAATAATGACAAGATGCTCCTTTCCATATACAAGGTAGTTTGTTTCCGCAGGAATCATCTTGCTGCTGAAAAAACACAGGATGCTCAAAAATATTTCACCCTCTTGTAAGAGTACAGCCCCAAAGAAAAATTTGAGGCGTCCATCTCAACAGTAAAAGGGTAAGCTGAATCAGAGTAAGCTAAAAAAGGGACGTCAATCATTTTCCCTTACCTTCTTGAAACGGTGCCTCTTTTGCGTCATCCCAAACAAAAGTACCTGTCCTGCAAGATGGGTTAAAGGTGAGGCCGTGGCATAGAGATTCTTTAAAAACTCCCGGAGGAACTTCACTAAACCAAGTAAGCTATGTACTCTAGTTTTGCCCACCGGGGAAGCCCAGTCCATAATTTTCAATGACTTATTAGATCATTAGACATGCCTATCTTAAAGATGACATCACCTAATAATGATCCAGATTCTCTAAAAAACTCACATCTGGAGGGCTTGACCTCAAGTTTGCCTTGGAGATTGCTTAAAGAAGCTCCTCAACATCATAAGTATGCTCCTCCTTATTCTCAGAAAACGCAAGAATATTTTTCATGTACACCACATAGTATTGCCCCAAAAATTCGTTCAGCACCTAATCAATTTTGCATTAGAATACAGAAGGCGAATCGCAAATTCTTAAGGGTATTTTTTATTTAAACACGCCCAGGTGACATGTTAAGGCGAATTATTGTTGATAAGAGAGGGTGGACTGTATTCTGGTGTAAGGCGTCGAGAAGGTCCAGGTTGGAAAAGATCCTACTATTCACTATTATATAAGTGATAGCATCTATAAGCGGTATGGGGTAGAGGTCCAGCTCAGTTTACGCGGTAGGTCTTTAAATTCAACACTAAGGCATAGGTCATCATTGGCTTTGGGAATTTGAAGCAACAGTGAAATCACCAAGGCTTTTGAGGCCAGACGATTTTGAGCGCAAGCACATCAATCACATAGAAGTCCAATAATTCTTTTCTTTGGAAGAAAAAGAGTACACATGCCACACCTTAGTAAGATGTGCACCCTCCTTGCACTTTAATGAGAAGCAAAAGGGAGGTTGCATATGGCGCGGAATGATTAGCAGGCTCAAAGTTATGAGATAAGTTGAAAATCCAATGGTAGTTCTAGGGATGGGAGGACCTTGTTGATCACACCCAGAAATGGGCCTTTGGAAGGCGTAGAACAAAATTGAGGACTTTGTGACATTTCCATCTTAGCGCAACGTGACTAAACCACTCCCCATATCTAAATAGGGAGATTATCTTTACAACTATCTTATGCAAAGTATTAGCAATCAAGGAAGATCTTCTAGGGCACAAAAACGTTCCTTGAACCTATGATGAGCTTGGTGAAGAATAACTGCCCATGGGCTTCACAGCTATGCAAGACTTGGAGGTGCCAGCTAGGGTAACATCACCTCCTAAGTGAGATGTCAGTCTGAGTTATCAACCAGAGCAAGGTCCACAAAATTATTTTATGCACCAGTATCCACCAGTGTTTCCACAGATTCTATAATAACTTTGTCTTTATGACCTTTATTCTTGGTGTTTAATGGTAAAATCAGGTAAGAAAAAGGGTCAAACCAATTTATTTAATTCATAAGGTGTTCATGAGTTTACCGCAAGTTGTAAGGTTGCTCCGCTCCTTCAGTGATACAGACCTCAAAGGTTCCTCCAGGGTTGTTGATCATTTCAAGCACAAGAGAAACAATTATGAGGGAAGGTGGCTCTCACTTAGAGCAGGGGTGCCATGGACACTAAGGCCAATTAGTGAGGATGGGACTTCTCTAGTATGAGCATAAGATTGTTATAGCTCAACCTGAGATTTCAGTTATATCTCTTCTTCTAACGTGGCAGCGAGGCAGGCAGCTGCTGTAGCCCTAGTGACTCCAGCCATCAAAATTATCTAAACTTATCTCGAAGTTGGAAAAAATGAGTGCATGCACACTGGTTTAAGGAACGCAAACAAGCGGCATTTTAAGTTACTTAGAGAGTGCTTTGTTGCAGGACTAATGCAGACCAGGCTACATCAAGAGATTCTTCAGGGGTGGATAAGCAGTGAACCATTCCAATGTAATAATATAGTGATGAAGATATCATAGGTGGTTGTCTAGAAGGGTCACCATCCACGTAACTAAGTTTTTGAGCAAGGTGGAGACAAGGGCATCCATTCAATTGTGTAAGGCTGAGAGATACCAGATGTCAGAGAATCTCTTTTCCAAACAGTGGGATCCACTAGTGTGCCAGGCCAACCAGTATGGATACTAATTGACCCTTTCTGTGCTGCCTTCATTGGCGTACCAACCCCCTACAAGTTCACGTCCAACCCACCAACACAGCATACAAACGACTTCACCTTAGCCCCATGGTCCCTCTTGGGTGTAACCTGGTGAGTCCATCCCCCAACCTGGGAGGCCATGGTACTCCTGGGCTGCACCACCCTCATACTAATCGCCAGTCCCTCTTGGGTGTGCCCCAGTGAGTCCATCCCCCAACCTGGGTAGCTATGGCACTCCCAAGCTGCACCACCCTCAGGCCAACATCCATCAGCATATCATCATTGATGGCTGGTTGGCCAAGTTCCTTTGGTTCCTTGTAAGGCTGAGGTATGGGAGCTGGCAGCATTGGCTACTCCAGGCGCATCACCCCACACCTACTTTGGATCCCCAGTCCCTTCTTCTCCTAATTTAGCAGACTAATGACTAACAACTAAATAAGATGGGCGAAAGAGAGATCTTTATTTGGAGGGAAGGATGACTATTTATACTTTTAGGATAATGCCCCTATGAAATCCCTCAGCCATTCAAGCTGGAACTCTAATAAATTGTCAGCTATCCCTGGTAGCAATTACCTCCCAATACACTCGTCTAATTCACCAAATATTAGATTAGGTCAATTCATCCTAGGCACAAGTTTTCAGCTGAGCAGATATATATAAATTGGTAATATAATATCACTTTGAGCATCTTTGGCATGAGTCACTGGTGCTCCGAATTAGTCAGCAGAATCATAATCAGCTGAATGGTAACAACTCCATCAGCTTTCCGCCAGAAATTCCCACAATGACCCACATATGCCATTTAGCGGCAAGCGCAGATTCCGCCAAACCAAAACTGATTAATAATTATATGATGTTAAATAATAATGAACTAGGAGATTAGCTGGCAATCACGCCCAACTAACCAACACCCCTAATTCTGATATTATCTGGAGGAATTCATCTGGTTAATTTTGCAACACCAGAATCATGTTGAAAGTGAACCTGGAGGTGAAGTTATTCTATGGAATTGTGGAGTAGGTCAGCCTTAGTGGATTCCAGTGATAGTCATGTGTGGTTCCCACAGGAAGAGGTTGACAATATGAGAGAGTTTAACAGTAGTTGCAAAACATCAGAAAACTTCCAGCAGAACAAAGAGGCTAAAATTCTATTATCACTATAACGGTGTTATTGGTTTAAGAGCAGAATGGTTTGCAGGATCAGGAGTTTACAATACATTCAAAAACAGATACAAAGTTTTTGAAAGTCTATTTTAATGCCCTAGTCCGCTTTCTAAGCTAATGTGCTAGACTGCATAGAAGGCAATCACACATGAAAGCCCAGGTGAGAGTTTTGCAACACACCAGATAGGGGTGGAACTGCACATAATTTACGTGATGAGCATAGAGTGTAATATGGGGGGTAAAGAATGTAAAACAAAATGAGTGCAAGGTGCCATGGTTCCAGAACAATCGCAAGTGCCACATTGTCTGTGTCCTCATCGCTTTGTGCCATGATTAAATAGGCCAAAAATGCATAATAGATAAAAAATGGTTTATTTAAGCTATTTGATAAAAGGATCTAGTAATATTGTGAGGGGTAAAGCTTATAAGAAGATTCTTTATTGGGTTGATTTATTTGCTGATTGGGTATCCTTGAACAAAATGTAATTGTTGAGAAACTTATTAGGGATTGGATGGCAAAGTTAAATCTCAAGTTGGTAAATAATTACAGCCAAATCTTTAATTTACATGGTAGTCTATTGGTAGTTAATTTTGGAATTTTATGCTAATGTTAAAGTGATTAAAATTGAAGGCTTATTATTATTAATTTCAATAAGGCCACATACTGATGTCTCTAACTGTAATTACCTTTGTTAAGGATTTACGCCTATTTTTTCTGTCATATCAATTCTCATTAGGGGATGAGGCCCAATTTGCCTTATACTTATGAAGGTTTAATGTTACCTCAGGCAAAGCCTGGTTTATGACACTCAACAGATTGTTTAAATCCTAGGCAATCTGTCCTGACCTCTTTAATATGCTTAAAAAGAACTAAAGCTAAAGCTTCTAGAAAGAAACTCAGACTGAAGGAATAGAAGGCTCAGCCTAAAAGTAGGGTCTCCAGATTAACAGGAATTTTAAATCCTTGACGATTTCACTGAATATGAAAAATTCTCAAATAATGGAATATAAGGTTTGGCCTATAAATAGGGCCTCCAAAGTTCAGAAAATTTTGGACCTAACTGGAAATTAGGGCAAATTCATAAATAGTTTGAAGTATATAAAGACTTCAAAATGCATAAAATTTTGGAACTTATATAATTAAGCATCAATTAAAATGGGGTTTGGCCTATAAGTAGGCTATAAGAATGTTGTAAAGATTGAAATAGGCTTAAAATTACTACAAATATTGTATATGCATACTGAAAATCAAAATAGGCTAAATAAGTCTATTTTAATAAACTACCTTAGCTTTTATGAAGATAAAGTGGTTACTGTTGGCCTTAATTCTGACTTCTCAAATTGTTTGCTCTATATAAATATTTAACATTGTGCATAATTATGTATATATATATATATGTGGGTATGGGACACATTACTCATGAACAGCGAACCAAAATTATCCAACCTTTTCAAAAATACTTTATAAAAGCTGGGAATGGTAATAGCTATTTTTATAAAGTTATGAGTAATCTTATTGATAGTATATATAAGATTGAAATTATAATAATTTAATGGTAATCACATCACATGAAGAGTGGTAGCATAGCGGTGTGGTTCCTGCTCCACTCTGGGTCAGTTTTTGATTAAAACAGGTTCAAACCCAGGATAGGCTAAAAAACTCAGCATGGTATATTTGTCCCAAGGTTGACTCACTTCGTTTACTTTTTAATAATAACATTACATTTCAGCTAAGCGTTTTGGTGTTAATTGTAATTTTCTTCAAGTTCATAGGTTTTGGTAAGTGGTAGTAGCTTTTAAGTTTTAAGTTTACCAATTGGTTTTGGTTAAATGATAAGCATTTTTTGAATTAATAAGCTCAATGGTTCAGGTAAGTGGTATAAGGTTTGGTTATCTTGACAGGTTCAATTGGGTTTGCTAATTGGTTGAGGGTTTTTGGTCAATTTGATAGGCTCAATGGTTTCAGGTAAATGATTGATGGTTTTAAATTCGATAGATTTAATTGGTTTTGTCAAGTAGTTGATAGTTAATTTAATATTTTAATAATTTTTTAAAATTTATTGATGGTCATCTACCAATATATATATATATATATTTATTAAGATCACCTGGTAGCTTATAAACTTTAATCAAAGATGGGAAAATTGGCTTTCTAAAAAATAAAATGATTTTATATATTAATGTGTGTATGTATGTATGAGACAAAACTACCCCTAAGAATTAAGATAAAGATCACCAAAATTGGCACATATACTCTATATTTGGGAATGGTCATAGACTATTATTCTAAAAAAGTAATAATATATATTTTAAAGTTACATATAAGATTTTAAAACTTATAAGTTTAATGGTAATCATTATACCATTTTGGCTGAGCGTTTTTTAAAAATATTCATTTACTTTTGATAGGTCCATAGGTTTTAGAAAGAGGTTGGTAGTCTTTGCTGTTTTCTAAGTCCAATCTTTTAGAGACTGATGGTTTTATGGGTAATTAGATAAGCTCAATGGTTTAAGTAAGTATTTAATAGTTTTTGTTTATTAGATACAATATTATTTTGGCTAAATGGTTGATGATTATTTTTATTTAAATGAGGTAAGCCAACCAGGAGACAGACATTACCAAGCTAAAAACTAAAACTAACGTAACTAATTGATTCAAACAAAACGCTCAAATGAGCTGATTGAATGAAACACACCAAACGAAACAACCAACCAGGTGGGCAGTGGAGACCGCTTATCCCTCCATGGTGGAAGGGGAGGGGGAATGGGGGGCTCTTCTTTGGTAGCAGCTTCCTCATCCCAGAGTAGAGTATGTATCAAGGCAGATAGCAAGAGCATCAGGGCATCAGCATATGATTCAATGTCACTAATAATTGGTATTTCCTGGAAATTGCCAGCTATGAAAATGGCAGTGATATATTTGGCTAAAGCTTTTTCAGCTTTAATGCAGGCATTTGGTAGTTTAACAAACATGGCAATATTGGTTTGTGTAATCTTAGCTTTAGGATTCCGTGCTAGTTACCACGTTCTGGATAGCGTTGGTGACATTTTTGTGCAATTAATTCATTTTAATTTACTTTTTGAAGTGATATTTATGGGGATAACAGAAAGTGGAATACCTTCTGTGAGTGTTGCCACTGATTTAGCGACAGCTTTATGTAGGGGATGACAATCTGGTGTGGCATCTGCTTCTACTTCAATCTGGTAGTCACTGTATAATGATTTGACATTTGGCTGTGGGGCATATAAATGGGGGGTATTTGGCATCTTATTCTGCATTACAGAACTGCTTGATTTGTAGAGATGGTTTTTCAATGAGATTACCTGATTTGTCAATTTCAGCCAATAACTCGTGGGTTCTGGTTGAATTAAATTGGAGAATTGGCATATGGTTGAGGTTTGGTTAATTGTTGGAGGTTGCAAGGGATCAAACTAGGGTCCAATCCTGTGTTTGATTGGATGGAGCATTTGTGGCATTGGGGCGAGGAGGAGGCTGATTGGTGTCTGCATGTGCAGCTGCAGCATCAGGCTTTGGAGGAGGGGGAGGTAGGATCATACCTCATACCAAAGCTGGTGTGAGGTGGGTGGCAGATTGGAGGCTGGCGGATAAAAAAATCAGCACTGTTGGAAGCAGCTAGGGATGGGCACTTGCATTTTGAGTGGTCCAACTCAAAACAGGATGGACAGATTGTCCGTCCACCCTTGACTTGGGCCCAGAATGGATGGTTGGGGGCAGAGGGATAACATAATGAGGGGGAATTGACAGGCCAAAATTATTTGATTCAGGGCTGATCATGGCATATACCTGAGGCCCAGTGAGGCGTGTGGCCCCATTTGGGACCACGCATTGCAAGATGGGTTTGGAGCCATAAGATGCCAAACCTTCCATCTGCTTCTAGTGGAGCACATCATGGGGAAGGTGGGTGGGCAAACCAGCGAACTGCACCACCAAAGTGGTATCCGCTGGGGGCTGGGTTCAAATTGTGGGGAGAATGGTACCTTGGAAAACCAGGGGCACAGCTGCCACAGTGGCAGCATTAGCTTCACAGGTGAAGCTGAGATCAAAATATCCCTTATAGGGGCGAAAGTCAATAAAAGTGGTTGGATGCATCACTGCCTTACCATCTTGAAAATGCTTGGTCATGGTAGGGGAAAAGTTTCCCATTGTCAACCCTAAGGCCAAACCGCATGTTGCTCCAGAGGAGCACCAGGAGGCAGTGGGGCACTGCTTGGGTTCAAGTGAGGTTGGTGTCAAGATCCTTGGGAGGAATGAATCACCCCAGGGGTTTGGTATGACTGGGTGAGCCAGTCCAAACGCGTTTTCCTGTCAGATGGAAAATGGCAGAGTGAGTTTCGCTGCTGCCCCACACTGGGGCAACTGGCAGGGAATCCGAGGACATCAGAGCAAAATCATGGCAAACAATTGAGCTTTACTTTTTTACCCATATAATTTTCAATTTTATTTGAGGTACACGACCAGGGGATGGACAGTACCGAACACAACACTCAAAATGACAAAACAAAACTACTAACCAGGTGGGAAGCAGAAACTGCTAACCCACCATGGCAGAGGGTGAGGAGGGGTCAGGGGGTTGGTTTTCAGAAAGATCCACCTCGATCAAGGGATGTTGGTTACAGTACTGGATCAGAGCAGAGAGCCAGAGCGTTGGGGCATCCGCATAGTGGGGGTTGAGGTCAGTGTAGTAGGAGTTTTCCTCTTTTGCATTAAGATAATGATGGGAAAGTGTTTCAACAAAAGCTGCGAGGAGAACTTCAGCTTCTTTGCGGGCTTCAGGAAGTTGGGTGAAAAGGGAGATACTGTGGCGGGAGATTTTGGCTGAGGGGTTGAATGAAGCAATTGTTGCGACATTCATAACAGCAACTTCAGCATCATCGAATAGTTTTGAGATGTCACTGCAGGGAGATTCAGGGAAGTCGGGGGGAAGAAGAGGGTGGGCAGGCCATGCTGGAGCTGAGCCACTGACTGGGCCACCGTGGTGCGTAGTTTATGGGCAATGAGGAGAGGCCACCGCAGCTAAGGCGAGCTGGTGATCACTTTGGAAGGGGGCTGTATTGGGCAGAGGAGCGAAATGGCGAGGGGTAGGGGTTTCATCAAAGTTAGGAAGGAAAAATTCTGCCTGACCATAATCGCCTTGGCAGAGAGGTTGACCTGTATGCTTACTAATGAGGACATTACCTGATTTTTCAGTTTCAGCCAATAGATCCCATGGATTTTGGTTCACTGGAATAGTGGCGTTCGAATTTGGATGGGTGGGATTGGGCGAATGGGCAGCTGCTTGGGTGCCAATGGTGGTCCAAGCATTGCTCTGATTGGATGGGGTAAATTTGGGTGGGAGAGTGAGGCTGGAGGTTTTGGGGGGCTGATTTTCCATGTGGGCCCACTGAACGAGATTGGAGGGTGGGAGAAGGCAGCAAAGCGCCCCATACTGAACCTCCAGAAGGAGGCTCAGAAGCCGCAGCAGCGGACTTGGCCTGAGGGCATGCTCTTTTTGCATGGTCGAGGCCAAAGCAGATGGAACAAATCTGCCTACCATTATTGACCCAAGCCCAAAAGAAATGATCAGGCGGTGCAGCCACACTAGCGTGGGGTGGGATTTGTTGGGCTATGGTAGGGTGGTGTGGTATGATGGTGGCTGTTGCCCGAGGAGTAGCAAAGCGCTCTTCACCAGATGGAATGGCAAAGATGAGGTTGGGCTGAGTGCCATAAGCCATGAGCCCTGCGACCAACTGGTCATACAAAACCTGGGGTGGAAGGTGGGATGGGAGATTTGCAAAGGATACCACCAGCGTGGTGTCTGAAGGGAGGCGAGTACAGGTTGTGGGAATGGGGTTTTTTTTATAAATTAGAGGAGTTTGTGCTGCCGCTTCAGCATCCTCCTCAGATTGAAACCCAACGTCAAAGTAGCCCTTAAAAGGGCGGAAGTCTATAAAGCCAGCTGGCGCAAAGGCCACAGTGGCTAGCTCAATAATTGCCTTATTGACATATGGGAACAAACGCTCATAGTCCACTCTGAGGCAATAGCGAATGGCAGAGAGAGGGAGGGCGAGAGGATGGGGCGAGAAGGGTGGACGCGCGCCAGGTGGAGCGCTAAGTTCCGTGGGGGGACAAAACGGTTGGAAGCAGTGGGCGGGCTGTTTGAGCCCATCCAAACGCGCTTGCCCATAGGGCGGAAAATGCTAGGTGGTGGTGCACGGCTGCCTCACACTGGGGTGGCAGGCGGCGGAGCCAAGGACATCAAAAAATAGGTTTGGGCAGATGGCTGTGGATAATTAAAACTTTAAATTTAAAATCTCTCAAAAGTGACTTTGAGCGGTAAAATAAAGTTTTTTTACCATATAATTTTGCTCAGAAAGTTACTCTGAGCAGAAAGAAAGTTTATGGTTGATAGTTTAGTTAATTGGATAGTTTCATTTGGTTTTGGGTGAGTAGTTGGTAGCTTTTAATTGAATAATAGATTAAATGGTTTTGGCTTAATTGTTGATGATTTATTTGATTAAAGAGTTTTTTGATTTTGGCCAAGTATTCATGTGGTTCAATTGATAAGTTTAATGGTTTCTAAGTATTACGCTCATATATTAACATGAAAGCTAAACCAATTGGTTAAAGTAATTTGGTAAGGTATAATCCCAAGAAAAACTAGGAAAATTGGCTAGTAAATAGATAAAAAACCAATTTTATCAAGTTAAATTTTTTTACTAGTATAAATTAATATGAATTCTTACTACCACAAACAAGTTACTGAACTTAGCTGCCTTATCATGTCATTTGTTCACCCTCTCTTGAAATCAAGGTGAACTACTGAGTTTGTGCATCTATCTGACTATAGTGAAGGGGTATTAACCCATGTTATGGTAAAATGTGTATAGAACTGTTTACTTTCAGGTGTGGTATCCCTATTTTGGAATGTTACTTGGTTGTCCTCCCCAACTTCTTTGTTAACTAGTGCAAGGACCAATCCATCACACCTTTTACATAGGGACTATTATGTCCTTATACTCAACTTAAATAGATAACTATGCACTTGATAGCAACTCCTCTAATACAGATTTATCAGTTTTTTTATGATGACTGTCAGACATTTGCCTCCTAGGCTTTAGAGTAATAATTTTGTGGGTAAAACTCAGCCAAATAGAGGCAATGTTAGATATTTACAAGTCTGTGATTCATAATTATATTGATTTCAATAACGATTTTCTTGGCAAAAGACCTTGGCCAATTCTTGGTGGAACCACACAAATTGGGGCAACACATTTACAAATCTTAATCAGGCAAATAACACCAAGTCAGAAAATCAGATTCCTCCGACCTCACAGCCTATTTTGGGGCACCCATCAAAGGGTGTGCCCCCAGCCACATCTAGTCTCCTTCAAGAACCTATGTGGGGACCACCCCCTTTTATAGGCGAGGCTGGGGTCCCCCAAGGTGCAATATTTTTAGCAAAAGGGATTAGCTAAAATATATTAAATCATTACCTCATGGGTATGTCTTGCCCCAAAATAATTCCCCATTTCTCGTTCATCCTAAAGAAAGGGAGTTTCCAGAGCTTTAATAGGCTAGAATCACATATTAGCAAATTTGGAAATTCTAAGACATACGAACGTTGAGCCTTAACGTTTTAAACACCTTTATCAATATATTAAGATATTCTCTTTTACCCCCACCGGCGCCCTATTATTAATATAATTTTAATCTTTTTAATAGTTTCTATTTTTTATTTTTATTTTCCTATCAGCGGCAAGAAAAGCTTCTGATTTACATTGTTGGATTCCAGGCAGCAAGCACCAGTGAGCCGATTTCCAAGCCAAAATCCAACAAGTGGTGCTCACTACATGGACCTCCTGTACACCACAAAAACGATGGGGAAAAACCCTCAGCTAGCTAGTGCTTTGTCTCGCCTTAAAAGGCTTGAGCAGCACTCACTACGATGTCCAGTTTTAAGAAAAATCCCTCTGCAAAACAAGTTCAACCTGGTGATGGAAGTATTGCCTCCTTTTTTTATGTTTATGAATTTGCAATGGAAGGAGCAACTGACCGGCAAAAAGTCCAGCACATTATTTCTCGCTTAAACCGCATAGCTCAAGAAAGAATCGTCCCCACCATGGTCAACCTCAGCACTTGGGCAGAGGTTAAGCAAGCGATGCTTGATGAATTTGGTTTAAGCAAAAGTTGCAGTGACAAAAACAGGCTTCTATGTGCCTTAAGTTGCAAGATAGAGAATCAATTACCTCGTTTGTTGAGCGCTTCTATGATAAAACTCAACCTTTTTTACTGGCACAACTGCCCTCTTTTGGAGATTCAATTTCAGCTATCATGGCTGGCTTGGCATCTCATCCCTTCTTGGCGTTGCATCTCTCTTCTCTAAAGCGCACGTTTTAATATGTACAGTATATCAAGGATGCCTTATTAGCAGTTACAGATATTTATAAACTTGACCCTACTCAAGGAGCTATATGCTAAATTTCTACGTCACCCAAGTTAGCATCTACTACGACTGTTTCCCTCTGTAAACTGGCTCCTACGGAGTTGCCTTTATCCACTGTTTCCTCTTCCCATAACAATAGTCAGTTGGTAATGGCAGTGATGGGGCAGTGCTCCCTTTCATCTTCAGTTCAAGAGACGCAGCTGGTAAAAGACGTATCCCCTTTGCCTTTCTCATCTTCTTCTTCAAAGCGGCTTTCCCAAGTGGTCCCAAAACTGGCTTTTAAACCCAAAACCCTTTCTCAGGTTCCACAAGCAACACCGCCTGGTTCACAGAAGCACACAGCCACTGATCGACCCATAGCTGTTGAAGTTAAAGCATTCACCTCCACGGTGCTTTCCCCCTCAACTTCTCAATCAGCTAACTCTAGCCTGAAACCTGTCTCCCTGAGGCAGCAAAAACCCTCTACCTCGAAGCTTGAAACTCAGGCTGTAATAATTCCAACACCTCCCCCAAAAGTCAATAAAATGGAGGAGCAACCCCAGGACCTATCATCCCTAAGGGGAAGTCCTAAACCTACCCCACCTCCTATGGGCTCCCTAACCTGCATTGATAATCCCTCTGATGACGAGTTTGATGGGGTGATGAAAATGTTGGTCATTACGTTTTAGGATCCCCAGGTGAAGTGGAGGTACCTGATTGGTTGAACCCAGAGAGAGTGAATTGGGCTAAGATCCCTCGTTACACTTATTATCAGCAAGTGATAAGGGGTCTTGAGATTATTGGCACTGCCAGTGACGCTGACAAGCTCATTGCCACATTTCTCCGATCCACCCAGTGCTTTAATACTCTGAAGACTATCCAGGAGCTATACCCTGAAACTTCAAAAACGTTTTGCCTCCACTTTTCATCTAAAAGAGGTCCTTGCTCTTCCCCCATCCTTAGTGGTACTTTAACTAAAGTGGAGGTCATCATTAATGGCGTGCAGGTTAGAGCTATTCTTGACACTGGGTCACTAGTGAACGTTGTGTCAACTATGCTTATATAGAAAATTAAGCTGGCCCCTGACCTTGACTTCAATCATAGTTTGGAATGGCGGGCCCAAACAATACCCGCGCCATTAGAGCCTACCCTTCTCTGCCAATGGTTTGGAAAGCTTCTCTTGTCAGCTCCAGCAGTGGCTTTGACCAATAACACTAGGATATACTCATTGGAACCCAATTAATTCTTGAATATGAAGGTATTATTAATTTGAAACAAGGCTATCTTTCCCTACTTAACTATGAGGTTCATTTGATTCTGTCTAATGAAGAGCTCAATAAAAAGGATTATGTTTACACAGTTGAGTATCCCTACTCCGCTCTATCCCTAAATTACACCATGGCAGGACGACATACAAAACTGTTACCTCCCTTAGTGGATGGCCTCAAGGGTATCCCTTTCTATGCTACTGAAGTGGTTGTCATTAGTGTAAGTCCAGGGGAACGTCCCCTGTGTGTAGATCTGTCACTCTTCCCATTTCCTAGTAAAAAGGGGCCAAAAAGGGTGGCTGTACCCCTCATCACCCAGGGTGATCTCACCCACGTGGGAGATGAGCACCAGGTAACAGCTCTCCCCCTCTTGGATCCCTCCCCCGGGTACCCTCACTCAACTTGGCTGACCTCATTAGCTGGATTAAGGGAATCTGTGCTGAGATCACTGGATTGAAGTTGATTGGTCTAAGATTGACAGAAATCATGCCTGATGATCAGAAACCTCAAAATTGAAGAGGGACTTATTTTGAATTATTGAGCGGAATTGCCAACGGTCAAATTTGGCAAGCAGAGCAATTCACAAAATTAACCCCTCTTGAAATCATCAGGGACAATCCCTAATGTGCAGGAAGCATCATTGGACACCATTGACAATAGTTTGAAGCTTACATCAGGCAAATCGGGAGGTGCAGCCAATGCAACGCTTTTAACCGAATGAATGGCCCAGCGACTGGGCACAGGCAGATTGGGTATCCTAAACCTGTTTCCAACCAATTGGGACCACCCCTATGT
Source organism: Massospora cicadina (assembly GCA_022478985.1). Lineage (NCBI taxonomy): Eukaryota > Fungi > Entomophthoromycota > Entomophthoromycetes > Entomophthorales > Entomophthoraceae > Massospora > Massospora cicadina. Next base: position 50,837 of record JAKSZP010017370.1, read on the forward strand.
GGGGTGGCCCTGGGGATTTACGTTGCTCATCAGGCTGGATGCCGTTGTGCCAACTGCCAGAAATACAGTTGAGTCTCAGTTTGGGCATTTGAGATCAAACCAACAGCAACTCAGCCTGCTGCTGAATTCCCCAATGTCAATTCCTATTGAGCTTATCTGCCCCCACCCCCAAATATTTTCACCGGTTAGTTCAAACTTGAGGGACCTGATCCCTGCTTGGTTCCACACCAATCAACCACTATTTAATCAGTGGTCTTGCACTGAGAAAATTGTTGGTCGATTTATTCCTTTATTTTCCATTAGAAAATCCTTTCCCCAACTTTGGTTTTTATGTTGGAAAATAGACCGCCCTTTTCGCCAGCACTCCAACACCCATCAGGGTTATTGGCCATATTCATCTGGTATTTCATTATGTGCCTGTACAAGATTATGTCTCATTGGCAGTTATTGGTGCAACTCTCTAGTTTCATATCCGTCGCGCCAGCAGCAGTGCCTTTGGCATTCTGGTTTGCCTCTCAGGTGCTCTGGCACCTAGGCTGGCAGGCTGGTCTAATTCTAACTTGCTGTTTGCCTGACATAATCGACCAACCATTATTCCTAACCTTTTCCGCCTGTCTCATAAGTATTGGCGCAGCAATGGTCCCTTATTTTCAACTGACTCAGGTTGTGAAAAATTCTACTCAGGTCATGTTGGCCTGGTACCACTAAAAATTTCTGATCCACATCCCATAGTTGCTGCAGCTATCGTGCCCATGTCAGTATGTTTTGACTATCTAACTTGTGAAGGGCTTACTCCACTATGAACCTAGTGGTTTCCCCCAACTCTCCTACCATCTCTTCAGTATCGCTGGTTTCAAATTCAGCTACCAATAAAGAGAACCTCACCTACTTCCTACTACCCATGAAGATTAGTGTCAGGTCCAATCATGTTTCCTTTGAGGCTTTGGTGGATACCGGAGCCACAGGAAATTTTATGAGTGTGGAACTAGCCCAAAAATTGGAGCTTGATCTGGATGTAGGTCCTTCAGTGACGGTTGCTTCTTCAGCCTCCCAGACCTCATATTTAATCCGTCGGCCAGTTTTGTTCTCAGTACACCAGTTCAGCTTTTGTGATCAGTTTTCAGCAATGCAAAACTTGGTGTTTCTGGTTATCTAAGGGGTTGGATGGTGGCGTTGGCAACATGTTAAGATTCATCTGGAGTCAAATATGTTGTCATTTACAATGATCAAACGGAGGGAGAATTTTTTTAGTTAATACCCCCAAGAAAACACAAGGCCACAGCTCCATTACTTCCCTCATTTCCCCTTCAGGCCTTCCGTCTGATTTTCCTGATATACTAATGCGTTATCAAAGTATCTTTGATTCCAAGAAGGCGGACCGTATTTCTCTCACACAAAATTCAGTTTAGGATTCTGAACAACGGTACAGTTGGTAAACATCAAACTGCCCGTTGTACCCACACACGTCAGAAGAGGATGCTGCTCTTAACACCTGGTTAGACAATACGCTCAAGAAAGGATGGTTATTTAAAGAAATGTCGCCAATTTCCTCCCCCATTGTTTTTTCCAAGAAGGCCGATGGTTCTCTCCGTCCCTGTGTAGGTTGTGGTCACCTAAACAAAATTACAGTGAGCTATCTCTACCCTTTACCCCTTGAGCAAACTATCAGTCAAGTGATCGCAAAGTCTTGAATGTTCTCTGAGCTTGATCTTACCAATTCCTTTAACCAAATAAGGTTAATGGAAGGGCAAGAATGACTTACTGCAATTTGTACCAAATGAGGTATCTTTCAGTTCCGTTTAATGCCCTTAAGGATGAATAACGCACCAGCCACCTTTCAAAGAATGATTGATAGTGTGCTGAGCGACCTCCAGTTTACATGCGCGACCACATATATTAATAACATCTTGGTTCATTCCCCAATTCCTGAACAACACGCTAAAGACTTAGAAGCAGTCGTGGCTGCTTTGCACAAGGCGGGCCTGTTTGTCAAGCCTTCAAAATGTGAGTTTTATAAGGAGGAAGTTACCTTTCTTGGGAACCTGGTCTAAAAGATGGTTATGTGATTCCGCCCAATAAGTTAGATGCCATCTGCGAGTGGCTGACTCCGACAACCCAGAAACAATTATGGATTTTCTTGGGCAACATTTTTTTCCTAAAGAAGTTTTCCCCAGCCCTTTCCCAGTTGGCTGCTCTGCTCCACCCCTCACGGGTAATAATGTGACTTTCTGTTGGACTCCCAAATGCCAGCAGGCATTTGAGTCAATTAAAGAAGTATTCTTATCACCCCCTATTCTAAAAACATTTGGACCCCAAAAATGTATATCATCGCTTGTGATGCTTCAGCAGCACTGCTGGGGCAGTTCTGCTCCAGGGTATGATGGCTTAGAACATCCGGTTGCCTACTTTTCCCAAAAGTTTTCTTCAACTGGGAAATCATGGGCCATTTACATGAAAAGGAATTGGCGGCCATAGCATGGGCATTGACTCATTGGTGGTACCTGTTACAGGGTGCCCAGCATGAGTTAACTGTGTGTACGGACCACCAAGCTCTTTTATATTTCTGTAAACCACAAAGATTGGCACAAAGGAAGGCTCATACCTATCAGGATTTACGCAGATTCAATTTTCTAACAAATTCATGAAAGGTGCATTAAATGTGCTTCTTAACTTCCTTAGTTACAACCTAGCCCATTGCCCCACGGATTTGGAGGAAGTGTACTTGGTGACCGTGATCCCTACCCAAATCCTTTTTATTGTACCTCCAATGGTCGCCTCAGTAGAGTTAGCTCTTAATGCTCCACTTATATCCTGGGTTTTTTGGCAGCACAGATGTCCTGTCCCAAAGGAGTGGAGTTGCTTGAGCAATTATCCCTTCAGACCCACAAACATTCCCTGTATTCCTTGATGAAGAGTCTCATCTATTTTTGGTCAAGGGCTTGGGTTCCTCCTCTCTTAAAGCTAAGTTGTTTTAAGCGCATCACAACCCTCCCACTATTAGTCATTTGGGCAACAAAAAATACATTGAATGATCAAGTGAACTTATAACTTGGCGGGATTAATGAAGGAAGTTTCATCCTGGATCTCCAATTACATTACCTGTTCTCAAGACAAGTCAGACCGCTCAGGAAGGAATAGTATCCTACTTATTACAACAGGCGGAGGGTCCATGGACATCAGTGTCTGTGGATTTTATTGTCAAACTCCCCTGTTCTAATGGGTTTACGGCAGTAATGGTGGTGGTCAATTGCTTCACCAAATTTTTCCCTATTTATTCCCTGTACTTCCATAAACATCCAAAAGAAACCACTCAACTCTTCATACGCCAAGTGTTCTTGATGTTTGGTCTCCTGCAGGAGATCATAAGTGACTGTGGGCACCAATTTACAGCGCGGTTTTTGAATGAGCTTTTATCCATCTTAAAGATCACCCCCTGCCATTCCACCGCATACCATCCCAGTCCAACGGACAAAACAAGAGGATAAACAAATTTTGGAACAGTATTTGAGTTGTTATGCTTTGGCTGCACAAGATACCTGGGCTGATGACCTCCCTCTCACCCAATTTACCTATAACAACAGTACTTACACTTCTACGGAGTTTTCTCCCTATGAAGCGAAGTTGGGTTATAATCCCTCTTTTTCAGTCAATCCCTGTATACATCCAGAGGTTCCTGCTGCCACAGATCATATTGAGCACATTTGATCCACCCAATCTTTAGTGTGGGAGCATCTCACAAAGGCTATCGATGATTATAAACAGTTTGTGGATCAAAAACGGCTTCCTGGCCATGATATTGCGGTGGGCTCTCACATTATGTTAGATACTCGCCATCTGCAGATGATGGTACCTTCCCAGAAGTTTGCAAGCAAGCGTTCATGTCCCCACCTGGTGGAGGAAGACTTGAGAAATGGAGCTTTTTGTTTAAAATTGCCAGCTCATTGGAAACAGCACCCCCTCTTCCATGTGTTTTTAGTTGTCCCCATTCGAGGGCATCATCCCCCCAAACTCAAACCAATTGTGATAGATGATGCAGAAGAAGTCGAGATGGAAGACAACTTAGCATTCTGCAAATCATGGTGGTCAGTTTAGTATCTATTTGCATGAAAGGGGTATCTGACCTATGAGAACAGTTGGGTTTAGGCTCGCAATTGCATTAATTGCATGGAACTGGTTGAGGCATTCCATGAGTCTCACCCCAATGCTCCCCATCCCCAAAAAGTTGCAATGGTAATGGTGATCAAGCTACCCAAGGCTCATAAAAATGTGGCTCTCATGCAGTTCCCTGGCAGTGGTGCTCTTCCTTTGAAAAAGGGAAGGGTAATATAAGTCCAGGGGAACGTCCCCTGTGTTTAGATTGGTTGCTCTTCCCATTTCCGAGTTAGGAAGGGGCCAAAAAGGGTGGCAGTACCCCTCGTCACCCAGGGTGATCTCGCCCACATGGTAGATAAGCGCTAGGTAACAGCTCTCCCTCTTCAGATCCCTCCCTCAGTACCCTCCGCTCACCTCAGCCAAACTTATAAGCCAGATTTAAGGAATCTGTGCTGAGATCGCTGAATTGAAGTTGATTGGTTTGAAAATGATGGAAATCAAGCCTAACAATCAGAAACCTCATAATTGAAGAGGGACTAAGTTTGAATTATTGAGCGGAATTGCCAACGGTCAAATTTGGCAAGCAGAGAAATTCACAAAATTAACCCCCTCTTGAAATCATCAGGGACAATCCCTAATGTGCAGGAAGCATCATTGGACACCATTGACAATAGTTTGAAGCTTACATCAGGCAAATCGGGAGGTGCAGCCAATGCAACGCTTTTAAGCGAATGAATGGCCCAGCGACTGGGCACAGGCAGATTGGGTATCCTAAACCTGTTTCCAACCAATTGGGACCACCCCTATGTGGGGTGGCCCTGGGGGATTTACGTTGCTCATCAGGCTGGATGCCGTTGTGCCAACTGCCAGAAATACAGTTGAGTCTCAGTTTGGGCATTTGAGATCAAACCAACAGCAACTCAGCCTGCTGCTGAATTCCCCAATGTCAATTCCTATTGAGCTTATCTGCCCCCACCCCCAAATATTTTCACCGGTTAGTTCAAACTTGAGGGACCTGATCCCTGCTTGGTTCCACACCAATCAACCACTATTTAATCAGTGGTCTTGCACTGAGAAAATTGTTGGTCGATTTATTCCTTTATTTTCCATTAAAAAATCCTTTCCCCAACTTTAGTTTTTATGTTGGAAAATAGACCGCCCTTTTCGCCAGCACTCCAACACCCATCAGGGTTATTGGCCATATTCATCTGGTATTTCATTATGTGCCTGTACAAGATTATGTCTCATTGGCAGTTATTGGTGCAACTCCTCTCTAGTTTCATATCCGTCGCGCCAGCAGCAGTGCCTTTGGCATTCTGGTTTGCCTCTCAGGTGCTCTGGCACCTAGGCTGGAAGGCTGGCCTAATTCGAACTTGCTTTTTGCCTGACAATTAGGGCTGGGGAACAAAAGGTAGTTGACACAAAATACCATGAAAATTCCACACAACTTCCTACTGCATCTCATTATCATCGATGGAGTTAGTCCTTTTTAGCCCAGAGTTTTGCCAGGTGTTAGACCCTGCCTATCATCGGCCTATAAATCTAATGCTGGGAAATCTTACCAAGAAGGAAATGGTGGTTAAAAAGCATCAGGAGATTGGAAGAGTATTGATGCTACCTGTTGAGGACATTAAGCAAGTCCACTTTATTGGGTCTATGGCATATATGGGCTTACCTGCTGATCGCTTTATATGTACCCTACCTTCTGTTCAAATCTCAGATGAAATAACCCCAGCTGAGTTTATAAAGTCAACTTCTTACTCGATGCCTACAGTGACATTTTCTCCAAAATTCAAAAAATGACAATGGGCATATGAAGGGGTGGATGCATACGATTGATGTTGGTGATGCTAAACCTGTTCACTCCAATCCCTACAGAAAATCAAAAGTTGAGAAACTACAGATGTGGACGGAGCTCAAACAGCTGCTGGATGCTGAATTGCTGGTGCCATCACAAAGTCCATGGTCCTCCCCCATTTAATAATAAAGAAGAAAAATGGAAGCCATCAGGTAGTGATGGACTACTGCAAATTAAACAACCTCACCAAGAAGTATAGCTATCCTATCACTCAAATTTATGACGCTCTGGCCCAACTCTCTGGGTCTTAATACTTCTCCGCCATGGACCTGGCTAGCAGTTATTGGCAAATGGACCTTTCTCCACAAGATCAAGAGAATTTGCTCTTATTTGCAGTGAGGGTCTCTTCTAACTTACCCAGCTACCACAAGGACTGTGAAACACACCCACCACTTTCTAGCGAGCAATGGATCATATCATGAAGGATCTAAAATTAAGCTGCATCATCGTCTACCTCGATGATATTACAGTCTTCTCTATGACTTTCAATGAACACCTCGCACATCTAAAGGAGGTGTTTCAACGTTTTCAGGCTTCTAATATCAAATTAAAGCCCTCTAAATGCACATTTTCCATAGGAAGCTGGATATCCTTGGACACGCTATCTCCCAAGATGGGAATCAACCTCTTCAAGATAAAGTATTAGCTTAGCTAAGATGCTTGCGCCCTAAACCCTTTGTTACATCCATGTAATTTTGGGTATGATGAGGTATTACCATCATTTTATACCAAAATTCGCTCAGCTCAGTGAGCCCCTCATACGGCTCTTAACTAAGAACACCCCTTTTCATTGAGGTGTTGAACAAAAAGCCACCTTTGAGACTCTGAAGGCACTGTTACAAAAACGACCAATACACCGCCACCCTGACTACAGCAAACCCTTCATGTTGTTCATAGATGCCTCTGACTACGCTGTTGGAGATATCTTAGCTCAGTTAGATGAGCATGGTGTCGATTGTCCCATGCCTTACTTTAGCAAAATGCCTTCAAAAACTGCGCGTAACTATAGCGTCACGGAAAAGGAGCGTTTGGCTGTCCTGCTCGCTGTCAAACACTACCGCCCATTCCTATATGGGACTCCTTTAAAAGTAATCATGGACCACGCCTCATTTAAGTGGTTGCAGAATATGAAAGATCCCACTGGGCGGTTGGCTTAATGGGCTCTTAAGCTCCAGCATTATGACATACCATTGAGCAACGAGCTGAGACATGCCATATGAACGTTGATGGGCTAATGTGGCTGCCTGTCCTTCACCTTGATAATAGAGAAGCTGAGAGGTTGCATGATCTCCTAATGACTCCTGACGCATGGTCTGATGAAGATGAACCAGTGCTAAAGATGCTCGCTCAGCACTCCTGCAACACAAAAGTAGAGAATGGGAAATTATATAAGAAAGTAGGATTTCATTGGTTGCCCTATCTCCAGCTATCCGAGCAAGTCCCTGTCATTTTAGAATCTCACACTATCATGTACATGGCGGCATACGCAAGACCTATGAATGGATTAAAGAGCGGTTTTATTGGAAGGACATCATGAAGGCCATATATGAAATCTTAGATGCATGCCTGACTTGTAAAAAACAAGCCAGCTTTAAGATCCAATATATTTATCAACCTATAACATCCCACCAACCCTTCCACACCCTAAGTTTGTACGTGGTAGGTCTTCTCCCTTAAACTACAGGTGAAATCGCTATATCTTGGTTGTATTGATCATATCACCGAGTGGGTTGAAGCTGTTGCCCTTTCCACTCAAACTACTAAAATTACAGCACCTTCTTACACAGTACATCTTCACCCGGCATGGATGCCCCCAAGTCCTTCTATGTGACAATGGGAAGAACTTCACTTCACGAGTGGTAAAGCTCCTCGCCACTTCTATGGAAGCTCAACAACTCTTCTCAGCCCCCTATAACCTTTCCACAAATGGGGCGGTGGAAAAATTTAATGGGACCCTGGTCTCGATTTTATGCAAAATGGCAACTTTAGACCCTCTCCACTGGGATCTCTATTTGCCCAGTGCACTCATGGCCTACCATATTAGCTACCATCGTATCCTCAAGCTGTCCCATTTCTATGTGTTATATGGGTGAGAACCGGGGGTGCCAGCTTTATTAGACAAGAATATTTTATCTGATCAGAAAGATCCTAAACAAGCCATGAAAAAAATTGGCCCAACACATCATCCAATTACAATCAGAAGCCATGACTAATTTAGCAGACTGTTACTAAAGAAGGTCAAGTCACGAATGAGCTCAGGGCTAAACTTCCTTCATTCCAAGTATCATATTTGGTACTCTATTATCATAACCAAATCACTCCAAGAAGTGAAAAGGCTTGGTTTTATCTGGGAAGGGCCATTTTCAGTCACCTTCAAGTGAGGGGATGAGTATTCTATCAAATCTCACTCCTCTGGACTCACTATCAACCAAGTTCATGGACGCTTCCTTCAGCCCTATTCTCCCCCCAACCTTCTTGAGGGGGTAATGTCAGACATTTGCCTCCTAGGCTTCAGAGTAAGAATGTTGTGGGTAAAAATCAGCTGAATAGAGGCAATGTCGGACATTTACATGTCCACAATACTCAAAAATAGATTTTAATAATGATTTTCTTTGCCAAAAGACCTTGGTCAATTCTTAGTGAAAACTCACAAAATTGGGGCAACACGCTTACAAATCTTAATCGGGAAAAATAACACCAAGTCAGAAAATCAGATTCCTCTGACCTTGCAGCCTATTCTGAGGCACCCATCAAAGGGTTTGCCCCAAGCCACATCTAGTCTTCTTCAAGAACCTATGCGGGGACCACTCCCTTTTATAGGCAAGGCTGGGGTCCCCCAAGGTGCAATTTTTTAACAAAAGGGGATTGGCTAAAATATATTAAGTCATTACCCCATGGGTATGTCTTGCCCCAAAATAATCCCCCATTTGTCATTCAGCCTAAAGGAAGCGAGTTTCTGGAGCTTTGATAGGCTAGAATCATATATTACCAAATTTGGAAATTGCCAAGCCATATGAACGTCAAGCCTCAACGTTTTAAACACCTTTATTGATTTATTAAGATATACTCTCTTTTATCCCTGATGGCACCCTATTAAAAACTATAATTTTAAACTTTTTAATAGTTTCTATTTTTTATTATTATTTTCCTATAAGCGGCAAGAAAAGCCCCTTATTTTCATTGTTGGATTCTAGGCAGAAAGCACCAGTGAGCCGATTTTCAAGCCAAAGTTAACAACAACAGCTATATAGAAGATTTGGTACTTATATGCAGTTATCCTAAAAAATTGATACTACTAGTAATGATAACCATGTTTTTGAGGTGTACTATGATGCCTTACTCACATCTAATAAATATATAATTTTATGTTTGGTGAGTTCTTTAAATTGATATAATGATGAGGGTTTGTAACACTTTAATATGCTGATACCTCATAAGTATCCTTAAATAAGATAATAGGCTATGAGTATAAGTTAGAGGTTAGTATAAAGAAGAGTAAAAAATAAGTAAGGATCTAAAGTCTTTAGAGTGTACTTAAATAAATTGTAGTATTTGAAGCATCAAGTAATGTTTTTTATGGTTGGTAATCACTTGAGAAAAATTATATCTCACTAGAGTAACAAAATTTAGGAAAAAAGAAAGGCAGGGTTATAAGTATAAGAGCCATTACTTTAAGATCTATAGTAATAAAACCTTTGTAATCAATTATGAACTTGGCACTAGGGCGTCATATTTTAGCTGCACAGGTCAATACACAAGCAACATAAAATACTGTTTGAAGGCAGTAGTTTTGACTAAAACTTCACAAAAAAACAGTATCATCAACAATAGCTTTTCTATCCAAGAAAATTGAAAGAGCACCCCATAGTATTGAATACTGCTAAATGCTCATGGGCTTTCTTAAGTAATTGACCAAATGGGCTGATCTCCTTGTATCAGAAAAAATATCCCCTTAAAGTTGGAAATACTCTTCAGATATGCTGTCAAGGAAACTGGAGCGCAGGAGGTCGCATAAGGAAAAGCGCCAGGCAAAAGGTGCCAAAACAAGACAAAGTGACCCAGCAAGAGGAAGCAACGTCCCTGACAATCTTGGTTATGTTCCCATATAAATTTGGTATATAGATAATACACACCAAACTAAAAACAGCCATCAGGGAAATGAGTCCCTGAGAGCTGGGGAAAGCAGAGTAAGTACTGCAGCGGAACGTGGCAAAATAAGATGTGGTGGAATTGGTGGAATAGGCCATGGAGTTGAAGCAGGTTTGCACCCAACTTTGGAGTTAGACCATAAAGGAAAAAAATTCTGGACACCTTAATGGTTTCAACCAAGGTATTCTTTATAAAAATAAACAGAAAATTATAAGAACGCTTGAGCAAATAATCCTTAAACTTTATTTAGTTTTAACTTTTTATCTGAGAAAAGCAAAGTCTTTCTCAGCTTGGCTTTAAATCTAAAGGGAAGATTTGAAATTTTTTAAAGCAGTTTATGAAACCCGATGTGGGCTGTAAGATTTTTGCCTTTCAAAAACATTGAAATTATATTAATTTTGTCTAAATTCCATAACTTATAATGCATGATTTTATAAATTAAAGGGTCGATTTCCGCCAGATTTTCTTTCACTGGTGAGATGTTCCCCTCTGCCCTGGCTCGCAAAGCCAGAACTCATTTCTGGTCAATGACCTTATAAAGGTCATCAGTTACCTTTAATTGTTTTGGCCTTAACTCCAAGAGATTATTTGACTTTGCTTTAGTGGCGTTCAACACTAGGAATATGTCACTAATTGTGACATCACACTCTGCTCTTGGATGTGGTTCTACGCCTCCTGAAGGGACATTACTAAGGCAAAGTTATTGTGGGGGTAGGCAGTTTCATGGTGGCTAAGGAGGCTTAGGTGTCAGGGCCTACAGCATTGGGGAACCTAGCATGTAAATCGCAGATTAGGTTCTGAGCGTTGGTCATATCTCAATGGGATATTCAGCTGTTCTCAGTCTCATCATAACCTTTCCAGGGCACCAGATACTGTAGGCGGCGTCAGGATAGGTAGGGAGCAAGAACAAGTTTGATCTCCTATTAGGGCTCTCATCTACTATGGAAGGCTCAGGGTGAGGCGGCATGGACCATCAAAGTGGGATAGAACCTCATGTGAAGTTCTTAACACTTTGATGAAAGGGGGAAGTCAACCTTGTAAGCTGACGGGTCAACCTTCTTAATGATCTTGAAAATCCAATAAGCTTGGGGCCTAACTTGCGGCAGAGTTGCTTCAGGCGGAAGTTCTTGGCGTTGACCATGACCAAGTCACCTAGATTGTACTCAGGGCCTTTGCGGCTCTTGCAGTCAGCACATACTTAATAGATCCATACAGCATCAACAAGATGATCCTTCAAAGACTGGTGTATGTGTCTGAGCTCTTTAGCGCGCTAATTAGAATCAACAACGGTGGACTCAATCCGTGGACTTAGGTTAAATCTGGGGTTTACCCATAGTTCGCAAAAAAGGGATGTTCTTGTAGAGGTATGAGAAAGGTTATTATAGGTAATTTGCACCAGCGCAAGGTGAGAGGCCCAATTGTTCTGTTCAATGTTGGAAGACTACGCAAGAATTGCTACAAACCTTGGTTCACCCTCTCCATCTTCCCATTCAACTGGGGGTGGAAAGCCGTGGAGCTGCAGGGAGGATGCCTAGGATAAACAGTAGGAACTTCCTATAAATGGGCAGTGCATTGTAAGCTTTGATTGCTGATAGTCTCCTTGGGGGAGGCCGTTTTGCAAGTGATGTGTTCCACAAAGAGGCTGTGAGTCTGGACGAAGGTAATAGTGGTATTGCAGGGGATGGAATGGGCCAGCTTGGCAATAATGGTCCACTGCAAACATTACACCATCATAACCTTGGGACAAGGGGAGTGCCACGCTAAAACTGACAGATACTAATGTCTAAGAGCCCTCTGCAGCTTGGAGGGGAACAAGAAGCCCAGCGCTCTTCAGGCGACTAGGGTTTGGCCAGTTATACGTCAAGCAGGACTTTGTGAATTTTGCCACATCTATGGTGATACCCTTCCACCTGTAGGAGCGGTGAACCAACTCAAGCGTCTTTTTCTTGCCAGGGTGGCCAGAAGTTAGAGGGTCATGAGCTTCGCAAATCACCTCCTCTCTCAGAGGTTCAGGTGGTACCAACCACTTGCCTTGAAGGAGGATGACCCCATCTTGCAACTGGTAACCTTTGTCAAGGGGTTCGCCATTTCTATGACAGGCTGCTTAACCTTGTCTTAGTCAGCTGACAGGGGTTGAGAAACCTAACGCAGCAGAGGTGTTAATATTACTTCCAAAGGTTCCATCATAAGCAGAGTGGGGGTTGGCCAGTGGGCTCTCCTTCACTTGTTCCAGCTTAATCAACACCTGATCATTGTGGGCGTCACCTAGTGTTGGGTCAGGAGTGAAGGCAGGGTTCCAGAGTAGGGTATTTGCCAATAGATTTTGGCTACCTTTAAAGAAGTTGTATTATAAATCAAACACTGACAGAATTTCTAACCACCTGACTGGCGAGGGGATAGTTTCTGGAGGCATGGTAGTACATCAACGCTTTTTGTTCAGTGCAGAAAGTAAAGGGTCACTTGTCCCATTTAAATGGGGGCGCCAGTGCTGTACCACCTCAACAACAGCAAGGAGTTTCTTTTTTGTAATAAGCATAGTTGGGCTGCTCCAGGGGCATCTTCTCAAAAAAGTAAGCAACAGGACATTCCACTCCATCTCTCCCTCGTGCAAAAGAGAGGCTCCCACCATAAAGTTGGAAGTGTCATTGGCAACAATAAAGGGGCGATTGGGGTCTGCATGTGCTAACACCAGACTGTACAAAAGTAGGGACTTAGCGGTGTGGGACGAGACCTTGCATTCTGTGGTCCAAATGAAAATCTTATTCCCTGATGCGGTGTAGAGAGGGGCGGCAACTTTTTGAGAGCTGGAGGGTAAACTTCTTGAGGATATTGCACATCCCAAAGAAGCTACGTAACTCAGTGAGAGATGAGTGGGTAGCCCAATCATGGATTACTGCTTCCTTATCTGTGGCAATCATGTGGCCATGGGAGAAGATTATATTTACTAAGAACCCAACCTTGGACTGGAAGGACTTGCACTTGCTATCCTTATAGTAAGGTTTGACTTTACAAGTTGCTCCATCATGGACACAAAGTGGTATTTATGAAATACCGCACCAGGGGAGAAGAAAAGTATGTTATGCATGTATTAAATCACACAGGTTCCCATTAGGTCTACCAAGGCAGCATCAATGAACCTCCAAAAGCAGGTGGCGGCTTTAATCCAAATGGTATGACTTACAACTAGCAAATGCCTTTCTTAATACAAAAAACAGTCAACCACTCCTGGCCTTGTTTAAAGCAGATCAGGTTGAAGGCGTTAAGGCAGTCCAGATTGCTGAACACCCTAGCATTCTCCCCGTAGTGGACAATCTGTTGCTTCAGGGGAGCAGATGTGGATCAGGTACTGTCACGTTTTTCACATTCTCATAGTTAATGCAGGGACGAAGGGAGCCATCAGACTTCTTTAAAAACAGGAGAGGGAGCACACCAGAAAGGATTTCTTGAAGATTTATCCTTTGGAGAGCATGTTATCAACCCAAATGTCCAAGGCGGCCTCCTCCCTCAATGAAAAGGGATAGTTTGGAGAGGATAGATTTTTGAGGTTAATGGTCAACGTAAACTCAAAGTCAAACTTGGTGTGCTCATGGAGTGGGCTGGCCTTCTGAGGGATCAAACACATCCACATTTTCATGTATGCATTCAGGCAGGATAAGTGCCAGGGTCATGGTGACAGTCAGTTGATAGAGGCTAGTCCCACCTTAGGAGAGGTACCCAATCTTCTAGGGAGCGCCATTGCGCTCTCATACAGGCAAGGAATGGTAACCCTGACTCCTCCAGGGAACTTCGCATGCATGGTAGAGTCCACTAGAATAGTGAAGATGCCAAAAGTCGCCAATAGCCAGCACTCAGAATAATGGGGTACAGGAGGTTCTTATTTGAATAAAAGCTCTCCCCAAAGTATCCAAAACCTGAAACAAAGGAAATAGTTGATATTTCATGGTAGATCGGAATGGTTTGGCACACCACCTTTCACAAATTGACCAACAACAGGGGTAGGTCTAGGGCATCGTCCAGCCCATGACAGATGAAGCTTTCAGTAGCGCAAGTGTCCACCAAAGTGAGCACTTGAGAATTCTTCCCTTCAGAGGAGAAGATAGCCATGAACAAGAAGTAAGCAGAGGAGGATTTATTTTCTATGAAGCCCAGGGAGGATAGGATAGCTTTAAGCTCAGAGGGTGGAGTGCAAGTGAGAGTATCCCCTGAGTATTCAACAGCATATGTCTTCACATTGCCATTGAGTTGCCCACGGTATTTGAATGAAGCAGGGTAGTTTAATACTCTATGTTCAGAGGGAGGCACACCCTTTGAAGAAGGTAACAACCAAGGCCAGAAGGGATACTTTGGTACCAGCTCAGTGACCCGCTTAAAAAGGGGATAGCTATGAGAGAATTGTGTTTATTCTAGCCATCCAACAGGGGTTGAGACTCACTATAAAAGTGAGCCTTTTATCAGACAATGTCAAGGAAACTGGAGCGCAAGAGGTCACAGAAGGAAAAAGCGCCAGGCAAAAGGTTCATAACAAGGTAAAGTGACCTAGCAAGAGGAAACAACATCCCAGGCAATCTCCGTCATGTTTCTATATAAATTTGGTATATAAAATGCACACCAAACTGATGACAACCATTAGGGAAATGAGTCCATGAGAGCTGAGAAAGGTAGCACAAGAATTTCAGTGGAGCATGCTAAAATAAGATGTGACAGAGTCAGAGGAATAGGCCGCAGTGTGGGTTGCAGGGTTGCGCCCAACGTGGGAGTCAAATCAGAGCGGGAAAAGGACTCAGGCCATCACGATGGTTCTAACCAAGATATTCTATATAAAAATAACACAGAAAAGTAGGGAAAACTTGAGCAAAAAATCCTTAAACTGCATTTAAATTTAACTATTTATTTAAGAAAAGCAAAGCATTTCTCAGCTTGGGCTAAAATTAAAAGGGAAGATTTATGATGGTTTCAAAAAAATCTGAGACATGAATGAGCTGTAAAATTTTTACTTTCTAACAAAGTCAAAAATCTAATAATATGGCTGAATTCCTAAATTTGTAACGCATGCTTTTCCAGATAATGGGGTCAATTTTCGCTGGATTTTCTGTCTCTGGCGAGCTATTTTCCTTGCGCTGGATGGCTAAGCCAGAACCCATTTCTAGTCAATGACCTTGGAGAGGTCTTCAGTTACCTTTAAGGTTTCTGGCCTTGCTCTAAAGGCTTAATTGACTTTGCTTTAGTGGGGCGTTCAACATCAGGAAATATGTCACTAACTGTGACATATGCTCTCTCTACCAGCGTCCTAGTTGGTGCTTCCCTAGATACCAAGCAGTACTCCAAAAATGGTAGAATAAAATGGTTATATTCAAATTGGGCAACAAATCAGGAAACTAGGGCTCTGAGCATTTCCTAGAAAAAATGTTCTATCAAATGTATTTGAATTATTGCAAGATGGCCTTAATAAAATTAACACCCTATTGCTGATGCTTTACACTGGCATAAGATTCGCTATAAAATAATATGCTGAACAAAAATAGGAATTGATAAAGTAATTGAGGCCTTAGCATCAGTGACTGATGGATTTAGGGAATGAGGTATGTGTCAGTGGGTATCTAGGGATTTAATTAATAGTTAATTAATACATTAAAAAATTATTCGAGGTGGGTCGACCTTGGGACAAAAATGCAACACCGAGAATGTTTTCTAGCCAGTACAGGCTTCGAACTCAAAACCTGCACTAGGGGTGGAAGCAGTTTTACCCGCTCAGCTAACCACCCTTTAAATTAATACATTAAGCCACTGAATATAAAAACTGGGGCCTCATGGCGAACTAATTACTATAATGATTAAATCCACTATTTACTTATTAGCTGGATTATACAAGTAGGTAATTTAAAATTATAAAATACTGATGGTTGGTCAAACCAATTAATACATCAACTTTATGTGATATAAAAGATGGGATATAATTATAATATAATGACTGTATAAAAGATTTTCTCTTATAAATATCTATATAACCTTAGGTAAGGGTTATAAAAAGGGTCATATAGTTTTAGATACAAAAATTAAAAAAGCACATAATTAACTTAGATAAATCCTGATGCCCTTAGATATAGCTTATGATGGGGAGTTTATAGGTATTTGGCCTTGATTATGCAAACTCAAAATACTTCTATATTAATATATTTAGATAAGAATAAAGAAAATTTTAGGTACAAATTTTACTATAAAAGTGTAGGATTTTTTATTATATACTCAATAACAAATTTTTAGGTAAGGATTATAAAGAGTTTATTGGTGATGAGTACTGACTCTAAGCCAAGTAATATATTTATTGAAGCAAGCTGACAAGGGAAGACAAGTAATATGTATATATATATATATAGGGGTATAATAGTACAATTTTCTAAATAATAATATCACCTTTATGTAATAAAAGAATTATATTTTTAGAGGAAATCAACTTTAGAATTAATAGTTAGGTAGTTTTTTCTCTTCAAAGGTTCAGAAGTAGAAGGAACTTACCTAAATGACAACCAACCCATTCTTTCTTTTTATTTAAGTCCATATCATTGATTTTGATGATGTTAAAAGGGGAGATAAGAAAGATTTTCGTTCTAGCCAGAACAGGTTTTGCCCTGTTATGGTATTTAGAAATTAACTTATTTTGTTGTCACAAGTGTTTTTTAAACACTCCATACTTCTAATAAAAATTAAAAGAATAAAAAACAAGAATATTAGTAAAGTTTGATGGCAAAAACGTGAATTTCAGCCAAATAAAAAGACTGGGATTGGATGCCACTAATTGATTAGAGTCAGTGTACCAACCTCAGCTCACTTAACATTAGAGGCTGACTTGCTGCTCAGGGGAACTACTCCGCGCAGATTAAGCACCAGACCATCTTTTCTTACATCACAACAGTTCTCTAAGAAAACTCTCCTCAGATGCTACCTCTTGGTACATCAATTGCTTAGCTAATTTGCTTATGCTCTGGCAAAATTCTTGACAATCTTTGACATTGTTGACATACGTTGGCCTTTGTGACTCAACAGAACCATTACACCCTCTTACTTGGCGTTATCAGCACCAAGGTATCCTTGACATAGTGTCTTCTTCAAACAAAGTTAATCCAGACTGGATACTGGTGATTACTTTATATTGGTTAATCCCAGACTGGATACTTATGAGTATTAACTTGATACAACACAAGTTAAAGCAAAAAGGTAAACTTAAGAATTTTTAGAAAGGTTTTATTAGAAAAAGTGAAAATTATATACTTAAATCAAAAAATATATATATGAATTTAATATTTTAAAATAAGGATATTTAGGGTTTTTGATAGAGGTTTTTAAGAGAATTTAATCAGATGGCATCTTGAGGCTTTTTTCTGTAATGATAACATTAGTTACTAGAATTTAATTTAAACAAAATTTTTTGATAATCAAACAGGAGAGATGGGCAATTTCAACAAATCCCAATTAAACTGAGTGAAAGCCATATCAGGCAATGAAAAAAATGGTGTGCCAAAGGGCAAGAAGCGCCCTGAAGGGGGACTGGGAACTAAAGCTGCCAAGAAACCACAAACTCAGACACTATCCAGGTTTGTGGAGTTTGACATGAAACAAAATTTATACATTGAAATCCAATAGCCTAATCCCTATAAAAGGTATAGCACAGGCTCCAACTTTTCCTAAGGGTTGAGTCCCCAACTATGTGGGAGAAAGTAAGCAGGGCACAGGTCTCCCTTTTCCCCCATGCGGTGTACATTACCACCCATACCACCACTGCAGCTGGATCAATATGGGCTTTGAAACTGAAGAAGATGCAGACACCACTTCAAAAGTCTGCATTGAAATTTCCCTCCTCAAGGGCAAATGAATTGTGCGCATCACATACACCAGATGGAACAAAGCAAACACTATGTTCATCTCCTTCAACTCACTCCCTACTAACAATCCCCGCAAGCTAATTGAGGAGGAGCTCCAAATTGGAATCCAAAGCTACAGAGAAATTAAGCAACTCAAATTACAGCAATTTCAACTGATGCCAAACTTGTGCACAGGAAAGGCAATTACCATGATCAACCTGGTCCCTGATGTGGCTGCAGATCTCACAAAAATCCCACGCACAGCATCACTTCACCTCCCAGACAGGGGAGTGTCAAAGCCATTCTGTGTCACACTGAAACGCGCACCGCCTATCTGCAACCACTGCACTGCATTGGGGCACAAGGAACACGCATGCCCCGTGAAGGAGGGCATCTTGGACCCAGACTTCTGTGACACTCCATGGAAGAAGATGAAGAATCCTTTAGCAAAATGATTGATGATAACCACGCCTTCCTCTGGGGAGAGGATGGGCACTACATCCTCATATACCCAGTATCGCCCAAACTACGCAAACAAGTACAGAAGGCCCGCAAGCGGGCAGCAGCCAAGGCTGCATCACTTGCACCTCCTCCATTGACCCCAGTCAAATTTGGGAGGACATAGAGGAAATCAACTGAGCCAACTAATCAGAAAAAAATGCCCAAGCTTGAGAGCCATGAAGAATTTAACCAATCCACCCAATCATAGCAGTATGACCAAGCTGAAAATTTTCTCAATAATTTGACAGAATCACCAAGTGATACCAATTGAGCAAACTTAGCTGAACAATTCAGCTTTATTATGGGTTTAAATGTGGTACCCAATTCTTCAAAGTCAAACCCTGAGACCACATAATCCAATCAGTGCACCGCACCAAACCACAAAGAGCTACAAGTGGAAAATCCAACACAAACGCTAAAAACTGTAAAGCCCGCACAAAATCAACACAAGGTAAGGAATTGGAAAGCAACTCATAGTGTACTGGCCCAGTGACATGGAGAAAGTTCAAGGCAATGAATGGTAGGTTAGGGCCAGAGAGCCCTCCCAACCGCTCCTGAGGCGCCACGGGCACCTCAGTGTTAATATGGATGCCAAACATTGTGGGAGCCAGGGCTCAAGCATCCCAAGCCAAAAGCCGGACTTCCTGTGATACCCCCTTTAGACATCTTGGCCATCCAAGAAACCCACTGTCTACGGGTGGAAGATGGATCCTGGTCAGCCAGGGTCTCACCATCCCAATTGGTATGAACGTCCCACTGTGGGGTGGTTGTCCAAAATAACAAAATATTAAAAATCACCAACTCCTCTTCATATCTTCACAGCTACGTCCTGGTAGCAAATTATTGTAAACCAAGAGGACACAATTTCAAAAGAATGTATCTATGCACCATGCACTGCAGCTGAGAGGAAACAATTCCTTGAAACCATCCCAACACTCACCCTCCCACCAGATACCATCCTGTTAAGTGACTTCAACTGCTGGGATAACCCCAACAAAGACAATGGCCTAACCCCAGGGGATACCCATCAGGGCACACTAATTTCTATGTAATGAAGGCATCACTTGGCTGACATAATGCCCTCCCCCCTGGGTCACCACTCCTTCACCACATGACCCGCTCTAACATACGCAAGGGAACGCTCATCTCAAGGAGCTGTATCAACTACATCATTGCCCCAAAAACCCACCATTTGAACATCTTCAACTTCACAACAAAAAAGATCAATTTCTCCAACCACCAACTCGTTTTAGTGCAGCTCTTGCTAATCTGAACTCTTATACAGGCGTCAACCTTGAGGAAGCTACACCCAGAAAACATTAAATTGCCTTAAATATCTGATAGGGTCAAACATGAGGCCACAAACCCAGAATTTTCAACCCCATTTAAATTAAATCCCATCAAAACCTGGACAAATTTAAAAACTAGACTTGTAAATAAAACTTGCCATCTCGCCTCACATAAGTACACTGCTGACACAGCCACAATCAGGCGCACCTTGGTGGAACTGTACCACCTCAAGATCAACACCCCAAAGTCTGGCTATACCCCAACTGGGGGCACAAATGGGCAGAAATATCCGCCCACCTAAATGCCCTCATCTTCAAACACCAGCACAGAATCAAAGTATCGAGAAAAGGTAAGTTCATAAAAGAAGGCAAGACCTGCATGACATATTTCTTATACCAATTCCACTCCTGCGGCAATCAGCCCACATGCACACAGGTCTGCAAAGATGATGGCACCGTGGCAACTGGCCCAGCGGAGGTCAAGGTGGAAGTACACCATTACTACACCAAACTATATCATGACACCCCAACTGACCCCCAAAAATTAAAAAAAAATTATACACACTGCCAGAATACAATGTGCACCACCATAATATAACCTCCTAAACCTAATCACACAGGAGGAGCACTAAAACACATCCTGCAGTGCATCATATAGGAAATTCCCAGGTCCTGATGATATACCCTACAAATTCTACAAAAAATACTTAAAGCAAATAGCCCCCCTCCTCTTGGTATCAATTTTCTTAAACTCCATACTTTATTTAAAAAATTAAAAGGAATGTAAGAGGGGAGGATGGAACACAGGCGATTTGGCTGAGGATAAAGGACTGGGAATTTGGGCCACTAGGGACCTAGCATTCCCAACCATCGCTGATTGGTGATCTCCATCACTAGCTACTGTCAGGGAAACTGGAGCGCAGGAGGTTGCTGGAGAGAAAGACACAGGCCAAAGGTGTTCCAACAAGGCCAAGTGACCCAACAAATCAAAAAGACGTCCTAAACGTTCATTATAGTGTTTCCAAATAAATCTGTGGAACAAAACGAACGCCAAACTGGCCACAACCATCAAGGACACGAGGCCCTGGGAGCTGGGAAGGGTGGCGAAAAATATAGGGCAAAAGGCAGCAAAATAGGAGGAGGCAAAGCTGGCGGAATAGGTGGCGGAGTATGCGGAGGACTCAGGTACAACAGTAGGGGCAAAACAGAGCGGAAAACGGACTCCAGACATTGCAAACTTTGTAAAGTTGTATTTTTTTGGAAAAACCAAAATACAGAAAATGTGCCCAAAATCCTAAACTCTATTAAAATGATCTGTGTATCTGAGAAAAGCAAAGCCTTTCTCATCTTGAGACTTAATTTATAGGGGGTTGCTTCACGAAGATTCCAGTGGTTATTGGAATCTGATATGAGCTACAAATTCCTCATTTTTCAACAAAATCAAAATTTTTCAAATTAGGCTAGATTTTGTATCCTCATATCTTGTGATTTTCTGGGTGTTAAGTTCGATTCCTGCCTGGGCTTTTGCCTCAAATAAGCCGTTTTCCTCAGCCCTGGCTGGAAAAGCCAAAACCCAGTTTTTGTCAATGACCTTAGATAGGTCATTGGTGACCCTTAGGGGTTCTGGTCTCTGCCCCAAGGCTTGTTGAACTTAGCTTTAGAAGGGCGGTTAATTCCAGGAATTATGTCACTAGCTGTAACATCACCCTCCGCTCTTGGACGGGGTTCTACACCACCTGAGGGGACATTGGCCAAGTCAAAGTTCTTGTGGGTAGTGGGTAGCTTCATGGCTGCTAAAGAGGCTTGTGTGGCAGGTCCTACGGCATGTGGGAATCTAAAGTGGAAGTCATGAATTAGGTCCTGAGCATTTGTCATTTCCCAATAAAAATACCCAGCTGTTCTCTGTCTCATCAGATCCTTTCCAGGACACCAATTATTGCAGGGGGCGTCAGGATAGGCAATAAGTAAGAACAGCATCAATCTCATATTGTGGTTCACCATCCACTATCACGGTATCTGGGTGAGGTGGCATGGGACCATTGAAGGGGGTCAGGAGGCATTCATGTAAGGTGCTGAACACTTTGATTGAGGGAGGTAAGTCAACCTGATAAGCTGATAGGCCAACTTTCTTGAGAACCTTAAGGGTCCAACAAGCTTGGGACCTAACTTGCGGCAAGGTTGCTTCAGATGGAGATTTTTGGCGTTGACCATGACCAAATCACCAGGCTTATACTCAGGTCCTTCATGGCACTTTTGATCAGCATATGCTTTGTAGATCCTCACAGCATCAACGAGATAGCCCTTCACTGCCTGATGTATGTTCCTGAGCTCTTTAGCGCGCTCATTGGCAGTGACGACGGTGGACTCAATCCGCGGACTTAGGTTGAAACTGGGGTTGTAACCATAGTTTGCAAAGAAGGGGAACTTCCTGTAGAGGCATGGGTAAGGTTATTATAAGCGAATTGCGCCAGTGGGAGGTGATAGTACCAATTGTTTTGTTTAGCATTTGAAGAACCGCGCAAAAATTGCACCAAACCTTGGTTCAACATCTCCGTCTGTCTATCTGACTGGGGGTGGAAGGCTGTGAAGCAGCAGGGGCGGATGCTGAGGATGGAAACAGGGCTTCCCAGAACTGAGCGGTGAATTGTGGGCCTCGATCACTGATAATCTCCTTTGGGAGACCCTTTAAGCAAAAGATGTGATCTACAAAGAGGCGGGCTGTCTCAACTGAGGTAATGGTGGTGTTGCAGGGGATGAAGTGGTACATCTTTGTGAAACGGTCCACCACAACCATTACTGCATCATAACCCTGGGACAAGGGAAGTTCCATAATAAAATCAACAGACACTGATGTCCAAGGGCCCTCAGAAGCTTGGAGGGGGACAAGCAATCCAGAACTCTTCAGGCGGCTTAGCTTTGACTGGTTGCACGTCAAGCAGGACTTTGTGAAGTTTGCCACATCAGTGGCATACTCTTTCAGCTGTAGGAGCGGCAGACCAGCTCAAGCGTCTTTTCCTTGCCAGAGTGGCCAGCATTTGGAGGGTCATGAGCTTTAAGAATCACTTCCTTGTGCAGGGGTCCAAGCAGTACCCACCACTTGCCTTAATGGAGGATGACCTCATCCAACAACTGGTAGCCTTTGTCCTGGGATTCGCCGTTTCTATGGCAGGCCTGCTTAACCTTATCATAGTCAGTTGACAGTGGTTGGGACAACCTAACGCAGCAGAGGTGTTAATATTACTTCCAAAGGTTCCATCATAAGCAGAGCTGGGGGTTGGACGGTGGGCTCTCCTTCACCTGTTCCGGCTTAATCACCACCTGGGTATTATGGGCGTCAACTATTTATGGGTCAGGTTCTAGGGCAGGGTTCTGGGATAGAGCATCAAATAACATGTTCTGGGTGCCCTTAATGAAGTCATGTTTGAAGTCAAACACTGACAGGATTTCTAACCACCAGGACTGGCGAGGGGATAGCTTCTGGGGGGCGCGGTAGTACATCAATGCCTTGTGGTCAGTACGGACAGTAAATGGCCACTTAGACCCATGCAAATGGTGGCGCCAGTGTTGTACTGCCTCAACAACTGCAAGGAGTTCCTTATCATATATAGCATAGTTGAGCTGCGCCAGGGTCATTTTCTTAGAAAAGTAAGCAACAAGCCGTTCCACTCCATCCTCCCCCTCTCATAGCAGAGCAGCTCTCACCACAAAGTTGGAAGCATCAGTGGCGACAATAAAGGGGCGGCTGGGGTCTGCATGCACCAACACTGGACTGGACAATAGTATGGACTTGACGGCATAAAATTCAGCGTTACATTCATTGGTCCAACTAAAAGTTCTCTCCTGAAGCGGTGTAGAGAGGTGCGGCAACTTCTGAGAGCTGGGAGGTGAACTTCTTGAGGAAGTTACATGTCCCAAGGAAGCTTCTTAACTCCATGAGAGATGAGGGGTAACCCAATCACGGATAGCTGCTTCCTTATCTGGGGCAATCATGTGACCATGGTAGAAGATAATGTTTCCTAAAGACTCGACCTTGGGTTAGAAGAACTTACACTTGCTAGCCTTAAAAATAAGGTTTGCCTGTGAAAGTCTCTCCATGACAGACACAAGGTGGCGAGCATGAGATTCTGCATCAGGGGAAAAGACCAGTATGTCGTCCATGTATGCAATCGCGAAAGTACCCATAAGGTCTCCCAAGGCAGCATCAATGAGCCTCTGAAAGCAGGCAGGAGTGTTCTTCAAACCAAACGGCATAACCCTGAACTGGTAGATACCTTTCCAAGTGTGAAAAGCGGTCAACCACTCTTGGCCTTCTTTAATGCGGATCTGGTTGATAGCGTTGAGGCAGTCAAGCTTGCTGAACACCCTAGCCTTCTCCACATATCGTGCAATCTGTTGCTCAAGAGGGAGAGGATGGGGGTCAGGCACTGTTACGTTGTTCAGATTGCCATAATCAATGCAGGGATGAAGGGAGCCATCAGACTTCTCTACAAACAAGAGGGGGAGCACACAGGTGAGGATTTCTTAAAAATTTGACCCTTAGAGAGCATGTCGTCTACCCAAGCATCCAAGGCAGCTTCCTCCCTCAGGGACAAGGGGTAAATTGGAGAGGATAGATTTTTGAGGTCTACAGTCAACTTAAGCTCAAAGTCAAACTTGGTGTGCTCGGGAAGTGGGTGGGCCTTTGTGGGATCAAACAGATCAGCATATCCACGGATGCATTCTGGCAGAGTAAGTGTTGGGGTCAGGGCGTCAGTAGGTTGAATAGAGGCTAGGCCCACCTTAGGAGAGGGGCCCCACCTTCTGGGGAGCACTGTGGCGCTCTCATCTAGGCAAGGGATGGTAACCGTGACTCCACAAGGAAATTGTGCATGCATGGTAGAGTCTAGGAGTTTAGTGGCGATGTCAAATCTGCGCCACCAGCCAACCCCTAAAATAACAAGGTATAGGAGGTTCTTTATCGAGGAGAAGCTCTCAACAAAGTAACCATCACCTGCAATGAAAGGTACAGGTGTTAACACAAGGTAACTTGGAATGGTATGAGATGCACCACCATTCATAAACTGACCAACTCCCAGGGGTAGCTCCAGGGCCTCTGCCAACTCTTAGCGGATGAAGTATTCAGTTGCACCAGTGTCCACCAAAGCGAGTGCTTGAAAGCTTCTCCCTTCAGAAGAAAAAGTAGCCATGAACAAGAAGTAAGCAGAGGAGGGTTTATTTCCCTCAGAGCCAAGGAATGACAGGATGGCTCCAAGCCCAGAGGGCGGCGTAAAATGTGGAGTATCCCCTAAAAATTTTTACATATGACTTCACATTGCCATAAAGTTGTCCACGGGACTTAAAATGTGTGGGGTAGCTTAATGCTCTATGTTCGGTGGGAGGAAGGTCTTTATCACATGAGACTACACCATTCAGGACAGCCAAGCTTTTGGTGGGGTCATCCACGGCTATCTCTTCTTCAATTATCCTCTCATAGATTTCTACCCGTTTCTGGATGGAGTCCGCCACAAGAGGTGACTCTGGAGTGATAGAAAAGAGTTGTTCAACTGGGCCAACTGGGATGACAGATTGGACAGAAGGCATAGGTTCCAAAACGGCAACGCAAGGTCCATACCCTGGAGGAAGTGAATGCTCTAAATCATTGGGAATAGATTTACTAACCCCCTCTACTTTTGAGGACAAAAGTAAGGGTACTCCGTGGAGAGTGGCGGTGCAGGGCCAGTAGTGAGGGGATCCCCACCTATGACGGAGGTTTCAGTCTCACCTCCCAGCGAACTCACTGCTGGTTCCAAGCAGTACTGGGAGAGTACGGAAGTAGGGCTTTTTAGAATCAGGTTGGAAGTGTCCATAACGGCCAGTGTCTCAGCTGGATATGTCACCACTGGATTGGAAACATGCTGGTGCCCCACAGTAATGGATTCATCAAGTTCTAGGATCTGGAGTTCAGCGGTACAATTTGGCTTGGTGGCACAGAGGCTGATAGACAACATGGATGCAAGGATGGAGCATGTCCCAGATAAGGAGAGAGGGTGGGTTATCCCATATGCCAAAGGAAGCACCAGTATTATCTAGGGACTTGAGGAGAAGGGCCATTTTCAACTGTTCAAGAGATTTTAACCTTGATGCTAGCTCTTGAAACAGGCGCAAGTACTGAGATGTAGTGAGGTCTCCTTGGGACAAGTGTACAAAGGAGTTATAGTCCTCAAAGGTAGCAGGGGATACTTGCAGGGCTTGAAAAAGGTTTCCAACGCTGGGAGAGATTCCAGGAAGGATCTATTATTCTCACCCATGGAGAATAACCATTGGTGAGCTCCCTCCGAAATCTCATGGAGCAGCAGCTGGAGGAGGAGGACGTCAGCTAAGTCCTTGCTTTGAGACTTCTGGCGGGCTCTAAGGCTGGACAACGTGATGAAGATCTCATTTTTAAATTTGGAATCACGTGAAAAGTGGAGAGTGAGACCAGTAGTGGCAGGTACTGCACACTTTATGAGCGTCTTAAGTGAGGGGAGCCGCGCAACACCCTCAGCACACCCTTTGAGGAAGTTAACAACCAAGGTCATAAGGGATAAAAAAGTACCAGCCCAATGGACTGCTTCAATGGGTGACAACTCTGAGAGGATTGGGCTAACTCTAGCCACCCAACAGTAGAAGAAAATCACAAAAAATTCCAGGCTTTTCTCAGATAATGTCAGGGAAACTGGAGCGCAGGAGGTCACTGAAGGGAGAAACACAGGCCAAAGGTGGGACAGCAAGGCCAAGTGACCCAACAAAACGAAGAGATGTCCTAAACGTTCATTATTGTGTTTCCAAATAAATCTGTGGAACAAAACGCACACCAAACTGGCCACAACCATCAGGGACACGAGGCCCTGAGAGCTGGGAAGGGTGGCGAAAAATCTAGGGCAAAAGGCTGAAAAATAAGAGGAGGCGGAGCTGGCGGAATAGGTGGCGGAGTATGCAGTTGACTCAGGTAAAACAGTAGGGGCAAACCAGAGCGCAAAGCGGACTCCAGCCATCGCAGAACTTTGTAGAGTTGTATTTATTTGGAAAAACCAAAATACAGGAAATGTGCCCAAAATCCTAAACTTTTAATAGAATGATCTGTGTATCTGAGAAAAGCAAAGCCTTTCTCATCTTAAGACTTAATTTATAGGGGTTGCTTACGAAGATTCCAGTAGATATTGGAATCTGATATGAGCTACAAATTCCTCATTTTTCAACAAAATCAAAATTTTTCAAATTTGGCTAGATTTTGTATCCTCATATCTTGTGATTTTCTGGGTGTTAAGTTCGATTCCTGCCTGGGCTTTTGCCTCAAATAAGCCGTTTTCCTCAGCCCTGGCTGGCAAAGCCAAAACCCATTTTTGTCAATGACCTTAGATAGGTCATTGGTGACCCTTAGGGGTTCTGGTCTCTGCCCCAAGGGCTTATTGAACTTGGCTTTAAAAGGGCGGTTAATTCGAGGAAATATACACTAGCTGTGACAGCTACAGTTCTAGAATCAGTGGGCTTACAGGCCATTTGATCTTTAATAAATTTGTTACTTCATCGCATATGACAAGTGATCCAGTGGGGAAAGCCAAATGTGCAGCTTTGTAACACCTGGGGATTAGGTGCAAGAATTTTGTGATCCGTCAGAGCTGTTCAGAGATAATCCAAATGGTCTTCAACACTAAGCCTTTGTGATGGGGCGCTCATTGGATAAACTCTTGGCAATGAGAGCTGAGTGTATCACCCATACACAGTAATGGTAGATGAAGGCTCATAAATTGGATCATGTATGATTGCAGGGTTTTGCGAAAAAGATGTCCTACAACAGATGCATTTCCATTGGCAATTGTTCACCTGAAAGGATGTAACTCATCGTGGACCTTCATTTTTGAACATGGCACATTCATAAGATTGGTGAGCAATATCTGCTTCTGGTTTAACGCATACAGGGCACTCGTTGTGTGTAATCCAGTCCACTAAGCTTACCAGATTTAAATGCTTGGTGAAGTATCTGCCAGATTACCAACCGTTTCTTGGCCGTTACAATTCAGGAGCTCAGGCCTGAGATCAACTCCTTCATTTGGTAGTTAGTGTCATGGCCTTTGGTTGCCCAGTTGTTCAAGATTTGTGGTTGAGAGGGTAGGTTGCGCCCAGGTTTCAGTAACAGATCCCCATACTTGATCTGAGTCAATTTGTAGGTGATTTTGATTGACATGGCAGCATATTTGTGGGCAATTCATTTTGCTCTTCCCAATTTGTCACAGAAATTATTGTGGATTTATGGGCCTTGACATCCCTGTGTATTTGGTCAGCATCCTGATCCACTAGTTCGAACGACCATCCACCCAGGCGCACTGCCTGATTGCACAGTCACCAATAATGTGAGGTTCCTTTTTGGGAGGGTATTCGCAGGTGGCTCGCCATCCATTCACATTGTGAGCTGGGTGAGACTGGCTCCTGAAGGCCCTGAGCTCTAGCCCAGTTCATTATCCAAGCTAGGGTCATGCAGCGCATGTGTGTTTGCATCAGTTTAAAAAATAATTTCGCCCATATCTGCTGAGCGTGGGATTCAAAATCCAGAAGGCCATGCCTCCTTTAGACTTCAGTTTGGACAGAGTTTCTAGTGCTATAAGTGCCGCTTTTGCCTTGAATCATAGTAAGGTCCAGAGAATTTTCCTGATTTTTTCTCTAGATTTGAGCTCATTGGCAGCACATGAGCAACATACCACAATTTTGAGAAGATGAATATGTTAATTGCCAGCACTTTCTCCTCAAGGCATAATCTGGCATTTTTCCAGCATGCCATCCAGACTGATAGACTCAATATACTTCTTGCTCCGTTTCCTGTAGTGCTGGCCCCTTATCATTAAAGAGTATCCCGAGGTATTGGATAATCCGGAAGTTCATGATTGGTGTTATGTAAGTCAGTGGGCTAAAATTTAGGACACCAATCCTCATTACAGAGGTTTTCGCCAAGCTTATCTTTGCATTTGACACTAACTGGTATTGGTCCAGTATCTCCTCTGCGCCCTATATATAAGTTGGTGAGCTAATACCTACCACTGTGTCATTGGCAAAGGCCAACATTTTTAGCAGCAAGTGGTTGGAGTGGACTAGGCCCTGGAGTCTCGCGTCTGCCACCGCCAATAAGATGTTGGCTTCAAAATTGAACAGAATCGGTGACAACAGATCACCTTGTTGGAGACCCTGCCTGACTGGTATGTTATTGGTTATGCCATCTGCGATGATCAGCTTGGTTACCAGGCTCAAGTACAGTGTTGTTATCCATGACCTAAAGGTTTTGGGGATACTGACCGCTTTTAAACCCTGGTGTAGGAAGGACCACGCTACTTGATTGTTGGCCTTTTCCATGTTGAGGAATATGATATATCCCTGCTCAGTTCCACACACGTCTTGGAGTACGTTTTGGACCACACCAATGCTTTCCCTGATACTCTGGCCCTTGATGAACCAATTTTGGGCCTTATGGAGCGTGTGCGGTGCTATTTCATCGCCAATTTGATAATATGTGCATCCACAATTTATTATTGGCGTTGGATAGTGTGATTGGGCGCCAGTTCTGTAGTTGGCATCAGAGTCCCTTTTTTTACAAGAGTAAAATTTGGGTCTCCTGACCTCCCAGGATTTGCTGTCCATTTCACAAACAGTGATTAAATAGGGATTTTATTTCTGGTGCAATGTGGTTGTGGAATGCACTGTACACCTCTGAACACATGTTATCAGGTCCAGGTGCCTACATTCATAGCGACTCTTTTAGCACCTTCTTAACTTCATAGATCAAAATTTTGGCAGATAAATTAGTGACATCTTCTGTCATACAGCCTCTGAGAGCCATCTTGGCCAGGTCAATTAGGGCATCTGTTGCCAATTTGCTCATTACTCGTTGGTAGAGTAGTTTGCCATAGAAGCGTTTGATCTCATTCCTGATTGTTTCTGGGTCCATTAATACTTCCCCTTCTGCCATCTCTACTTCCTGTATCCTAGCCTTGGTTTGGATTTCCTTGAGGTGCATCAGGCCCTCTTTGGTCATCATCCTCACTAAGCTCTGATATTGGTAGGTAGAGTTGGTCTGTCACTCCAAATCCTGTTTCGCCACTAAGGCCTAACTTTTTTTGTGTGTTGTTTGGTACTTGCTCCACCATTCTTTGCTGTCCCACCTATTGATCTTCAACCTCTCCAGTGCAGTTTTCAGCTGTTTCGTGGTGGCAGTTTGCTTGTAGGTTGTCACTTTTTTGAACTTAGTGCTATTGTGCTTCATCTTCTCATTGATACTGATCCATTGTTCCAGAGGGTCTATCTCTGGGTGACAATCCAGATATGTGACCAGTCAATCCAGTCTGGCTTCAATTGTTCGGCGTCATTCCCCATCCCTCAGTGTGGCTGGTGCCAGTTGCCATTTGCAGCTCATCGGGGGTTCTTCCAGATTGATATCCATGCGGACAGTCATGTGGTCACTTTCAGCATTTAAATTGACTTCGCTGCTGGACGTCAGTAGCCTGAGGTCAGATGACACCAGTATGTAATCCAAGCACAAACCAGCCTGTGGGTTTCTGGTGGAGTCATATGTCTATTGCATTAGGTTGGCTGGGTCATCGTCCTCCTTGTTGATTGTGAGGCACATCCCTGATTTGACTAGGTATCCTATCATCTCATCAACCTTCCAGTTGAGACTTCCACTTGTTGGAAACATATCCTGACTTGCATTTGTTTAACAGTTTAGGTCTCCTGCTATAAACGTCGTCACCTCAGCTGGTACTTCCAATAAAAAATCCAAAATATTCAGTTTTCATGGGGCTTTGGCGGAGTGTATACTGCCACCACTAAAAAGCTCTTGCCAGTTTCCCTATGAGTAGTGGTCACTATCAGAATCCTTCTGGCAAGAGTTTCCTCCCCAAATTCCAGGTATATGTTCTTGTTCAATGTGCCAATCGCCACATGATCCATCCAGAGCGTCTGATAGCCTATTTGGCAGGACCACAGGTGATTCTTTGCATCATGGATCGAGCTCAGCACCATTTCCTTTTGGCAACCTTCTTGCATCTCTGATATTAAAATTATGTCTATATTAAAGTTTTTTTTTGAAATGGTGTAACTTCCGCCTTCTCGTTTGTATGCTCGCCATCCTCCACGCATTTGTGGTCACAATCCTCATTTATGGCAGCCTGACCCAGAAGTATGAGGATTATAATTTTTGGGGTTTTGAATTGAGTTGTGGATGGAGGTTTGCTTGTTGTGGTCAGTGTCACTGAGGATGGGCGGGGGGTATTAATCAACTTTTGGGGTCAGTTTAATGGAACTGAGATTGTCTTATTGGGCATTCTGTGCACTGGGAATTCAGTCGCCACCCCATCTCCCTATTGATGGATAACAGGGATGGTTTAATTACCATTTCTGGGTTCTCCATAGTCCCTACTAACAGAGCGGCAGGTTCATCCTCATCTGTTGATCAGGTTCCTGCCCCTTTGTTTTATTTTTTGGCAGATCTGGCCTTTTTGGTCAGAGCCCAATTAGCCGATTTTGTTGATCATGTCAATTTGGTTGTTTGGTTGCTATTCTCCTTGAGTTTGTTTGCCAACAATTTCCGAGTTGACTTTAAATTTTCTTTTGACTTGTTGGGCTTAGGTTTCAATATAATGGCATCTTGTGCTGCCTGTCCCTTCTTGGGGGATTTTTTTGGGATAACCTTCTGCCATCTTTCTTCCTCATGGATCGTCCATTCCTCTTGGGATGGGCGTGGCACCATCAGTTTGGGGCTTGTTCCTTCATAATTTTGTACAATCTGAGGTTTTGGTTGATAAAGGGCTCGTCATCCACTTTGAGTCACTTGGCCACTTCTCATTCCCATGCTTCCCTATGGGCGAGGTCCAGCTCTTGCTGTTAGCATTTCATGTCCGTGACCTCCATTAGGTTCCGCAGGATCCATTCTTTGGCTTTTGGTCAAAGGAATGTTTTGGCCCCAACCTTCGTGATCCCTCCGATGGGCTCATATTCATATTCTCAAGGGGTCTTTCCTTTGTGATGGTGGCATTGGGCCATTGTATGGCCGGTCAGGTAACAGAAGCAGCATACTTGCTTCACGTCTTCCTGCTTAACGTACATGACTCTACTTGGGCCAGGCAGGTGGATGAATCAAGGTAAGATAATTTTAATCAGCTTCATCCACAGGGCCAGTTCATATAGCGCTTCAACTGTTTTGGGGCAAAGGCACTTTGCAATGTAATCACCACTGGCTTGTCAAAATTCTTGTACTCCCCATAGTACAATAATATGGTCCAGATCACTTTGTGCACCCATTCCCTCTCCCGATTGGTCAGGAGGTTTTGGAATGTCACCCACCATGCGGTTTGGTTAGCATATCTAGTCAGTTCTGTTTGAAGATAGACTCCCTTATACTTGATTCCAATCTTGAGGAGTTTTATGGTCCAATACACCTTGGATCATGATATCTATATAGCCCCATTTGGGCACCCAGTGGTTATCAAGTCCCCTTCTGTAAGCATTTCATCAAGCTCCTAATAACTCGCCATTATAAGGTCAGACCACTCCTCCTCCTCCTCCACCAGCTGCAGGTGGATTTGGATTTCATCCTTTAGATATGACTTAGGCACCTGGCAGTCTGTGAAGCCTCTACTGATTAAGTGGTGGATGTATTTGATATGGATTCCAGCCCCATTCCATGTGTTATCGTTGGTATGGGCTGCCACAGCGCTGTACTACTTTGATTTCGTGCTAGGCTTTGTTACTTTGGTGGGGGTTTTCCATTCATTATCCAACTTACAGACTCATCGAGATTAAATCCCAATTGAGAAATGCTTCTATCTGGTGTATGCTGATACCGCAGCAATTAATGCTCCTAGCCATTTGTGCTCCAATTTCAAGGCTTTGCCACTTGAGGGCATCCTTTGGCAAAAATCCCAGTTGGTACCATTTGAGAGCAGATTCTGGGCCACACATTGGGTGCAGGTATTTCTGGAAGGCCTCCAGCATAATCATGCTACACTGGCACTAGTCCCTTACTGTAACGCTGTTCCACATACCATTTGTAGTAATTTGTGCCATGGTGTCTGGAACTCCCACCTCACACCACTGAAAGGCTTTGGAAGTGGAAAAACCTTTGGTGGCATATGGGGCAGCTACCATCAGTTCCAAAAAGGATTTCTTCCAATCCCAGATGGTTTTGATTTGGATCCCCACTTTGAGCCATTCTCGGCCCAGGTTCAGGGTCATGACCCCTTTCATCGCTGATGTTCCCTGTGATGAAATCTCATGTTCCATCCATGGTGGGCTGACTCTGGGGTGAGCCCCGCTGCATCCCAGTCTGCAGCTTTGGCTAGTGTGGCGGCATCATGCCATAGTTTCCATTTCTCAATGGAGAAAGGTCATAAGGTTTTGTGGATGGGTTTTGTAACTCCCAGATCCGCCCATTCATGAACTTGGTTGATACTTGCTTCCGTGCAGAACCAGTATCTCATTTCCAGTGGGGCGAATCGTTGGAAGATCAGTTAATGGCCTCTTCTGGCGACCAATCCCAGAAGTACCCACTCCACCACCTTCTCCTTCATCCAGCCCTCCTTCATTAGGTCAGATGCGATGGCTGGTAGGATTCAAGTGTATTGCCAGTGTAGGGCCTCAGTGGCCTTGAACCTGGCCGCAATCCACAGCAATGCCTCCTCTGGGGAGAAAGTGGTGTTATACCATTCTAGCAAGATGTCAACTGGAATGGTATGTCAGGCCCATTTGAGGGTGGTCAAAATGTTTGGAAAACATTTTTCATAATCAGTTAATTCCGTTGGGGTGAGTCCTGAGCTCCCAATGTCTTGGAGAATCTCGCTGATATTCCGGCCTTATTGTATTCCATCATGTCAAGGAGGTCAATACTGGCTTCCATCCATCATTTGTATCCGCCAGCTTTAAATCTTCTCAAACTGCAGCTTCGATCACTTTATGCTCCAGGGGAGTTTCATCCATTCAAGGGCGTCTTCAGTTCAAATCTGTGACACCTTGAAGAACATCACCATCTCAAGCAATATTTAGGTGTCAAGCCATCATTTGGCTGCCCCGGCAGAAAACTTGTGTTTACACCAAATGGCCATGATGGCTGGCATAATGTTTTTTGAGATCCATTGTGTTGCCATTGAATACGGGAACTGTAGGGTCTCCCATTTCTTGATTTCATGTGAAGACACTCCACGGTGGGCTAACATGTCCTTCTGGATGGGGGTGTACTTCACTGGGGCTCTGGTCATTGGCTTGACTGTTGTCAGGGTTCAGCCCCTTCCAGTAGTATTTTTAATTTTTTGATGAACTTTCTCAGGTGTCCATTCTTTCAGATTTGGTTCCTGATACTCCTTCATCCCCAACAGGGATCATCTCTGATGGTTTGCTATGATTTGCTGATTGATTCTGGGCTGATTTTGCCCCCACTGTCAACTTATTTTGTCAGGAATTGCGCCTGATGGTTCATCAGGAATTATCCTCAAAAGTTTGCTCTGATTTGTCAATTGATTCACGCTAATTTTGCCCCCGCTGTTAACTTGAATTTGTTGGGTATTGCACCAAATGGTTCTTTGGAGAATGCCTGACGGTGTGCTCATAAGCCTGTTCAATCGTGTTTGGGGATCATTCCCCTAACTGGTCATTGTCAGGACTGGTCTTTGATATATTTTTCAAGCGATTGTTTTGAGTATCGTCAAGTATTTTCTCCATCTTATTTGCAAACACTTTTTGTTGTTGCCCAGATGGACTGGGCCCTTGGCTTCCACTAGTCAAATTGGATTTGGCATCCAATCAAACCAAAACTTCATTTGGGTTTTTTGTTTTTTTTTATTGAAGTTTTTACCCTGCAAGGCCCTGATCCCCTCACTTATTTGAGGTTTGGTGGAGAATACCCCCAATGCTGCTGTTCTCAGCGTTTCTTCACGCTCCCCAAGGTTGGTGTGAATTAACAGGCTTTTGGCATAAATCAATCTGTGGAGTTGGTTGCATTCACTGCACTTGTTGCTGTGGTTTCATAGTTTTTGGTCAAGTTCGATTGTTTTTTGGTCATTCATATCACCAATTTGTTATTGGGGCCTATATCAGTGGGAATTCAAACAGATGGTGAATACATCTTGGTGTACTTCATAATTAAGGTCGAATTTGGCACAAGCAGCCATCCTTTTCTTTGTGCTTTGCAAAGACAAGTGGAAAGACCTACTTACGCTAAGTGTCATGGTTGTAATATACTGCTCTATAGGTGCTGTATTCCACAGGCATGCAAATATTCTCTCTGGAATTGTTCTAAATATTTTTGATTTTAAAAGTGAGACTCACAAAAGAAAGGAATTCCTCTTAGCATCAATAAACTAGTGCCTGCTAGAGACACACTTCCTACCTGGTGGCCAGGCCTCCTATGTAATAACCCTGATTAAAAAGGGTGACAAACTGGACCTGGCCAACTGGCGTCCAATTGCACTCTCGAATTCTGATATTAGACTACTTAAAAACTTTAAGCCACCAGATTAGGCACACTTGTCTTTAAAGTACTGTTGCCCAATCAGTTTGAGTTCATACCATGGCGTTCATTCTGGAACAATATACACTCCGTCGCCAACATATGCCAGTCTAAAGAAACTGGAGCCCTGATATCCTAGACCAGAAAAGGCATATGACCGCGTTAGTTGGCCGTACCTGAAGGAATGTCTTAGCCTTCAAACTTATCACCCAGATTCATAAACTGGGAGATGCTCCTTACAGAATCTGCATCTATGGCTGTATGCGGCCCTGGCTTTCTAACTAACAAGATCATACCACGCAGAGGGCTCAAACAAGGGGACCTCCTCAGCCCATTGCTGTATAACTTCAGCTTTGATCCACTCCTTCGCGTCCCTGACTCACGCATCATAGGCATAACCACACAAGGCCAGCCACTTGTCGAGATACTAGCCTTTGCGGATGACTGCATGACAGGTATAGCTAACAACAATGATACCAACTGCTGGAACGCACACTGGAGGAATATTCCAATGTGAGAAACGCATCACTCAACAAAAGCAAAATAGAAATAATCCACTTAGGCAAGTACACTAATAACTGGGTCACAACACCCAAACCTCACAGCTCCCACAAAGGAACAACCCACTCATCCTACCCTTCGCATCGCCTCCTACAACCAACTCTGTCTGTCACCTTGGGATATGGCTGGAAACAGGGGGGTATGCCAATGAGACAATTGAGAACAATCTACTACAGTGGGTATCCAACCGCGTCGCCTCCCTCAAGGGAAGATCCCCCAGGATTAACAGGGAGAGTAACAGTTGCCAACTTTTATATCCTCCCAATGCTGTGGTTCCCTGCACATGAAATCTCCTTCTCGCCTACATTCATATCCTTAATCCGCGCACTTATCCAGGGATGGTTGTGGCCTTGATCCTGGTCACCTGTATGGGTGGAAACAGTCTTTGGTCCACGCTCCAGCGTAGGCATGGGCCTAATAGACTTTGAAAACCACAGCAACCGCATATTGGGCACCTGGATAGAGGAGGTCCTAGCCCCAGACCTCCCATAACAACACTGTTCTAGAGCGGCGAGGGCCAACTTTGCACAGGCGCTCAAACTATCCAACCCACACAACCCGTCCAGCTTGCTCACATGCCTTACAAACTGCCTCAATTTAATAGGCTCATATGGAACCCCCCTTACTTCAAGCGCCTCCCTTACACCATTTGGCACATAGGGTGGACCATCACTAACACTGGCACTAGTCAGGGAAGGGGAAGGCCCAGAGCTTGCTTCACGCTAAGGAAATCAGACAACCACCTTAGAGGGACACACACAACGTGGCCCCGCTCATTGCAAGAATTGATTACCTGGATGTACTAGATATCCCCTATGACATCATGACAAAGAAGGCAATATGGAAACTGACACATCATCCTCTCCTTTAGCCAAGGGTAAGAGCTAACACCTGGAGTTGCCTCAGAAGAGCCTAAAATACACCGGATCGCTCCAACTTTATTTATGAAACTTGCACAGTGTGCAGAGGGGACAGCACCCTATACCACCGTCTCAAAGCATTCCCGCCATCTAGAGCCATATGGCAGGAAGTTGCGCGCCTACTTAAAGCCCACAACTACCAGGAGCTGTCAATCTCCAGTAGTCTCCTCGCAACCCAACTTGAATCCCTGATAACACCCACAAACCGCTCCCTGATAGTCACCATTGCAATGTGGACAATCCACAACATAGCTTTGGATGCCTTCAAGGGAATTGTGCCCACCATCCGTGGGACAATCAGCAGATTTCATCTACACCTACTGGAACACTTTTAGCCTGGCTTTACAAATACATGAGGCCTAAGCAACAAAAACTTGTTTAATTATAGTACCCAGTATGGCTTTCTGCATATGGACCCCTTCCTCCACACCTGCTCCATAACAGGGGATACCCCTCCGAAGTAAGGCATTCAACTCCCCTATACTGGGCGGTACCAGCTGACAACAGGGGTAGCTCGTCTAGTCAGGGGTGCCTAAATCTTTCTATACTTCACCTCCCCCTATCCCATTACATATATCGGTATTGTCCGTCCCCTGGTCAGCTTACCTTGGTTAAAAAATAATCATATGGCGTCTGACTGCTGCTTTAATTTATGCACATTTGTTCAATTCCTATATGAGAGAGCTTCATATTGTGGTGGTTACCCCTGAACCTGGATGTTCAGGGGCCTTTGTGCTTGGTTCCACCTCTGGGATTCGGCTCATTGTAGTCATTTTTGATATTAGTTGATTGCCAAATCTGGCAATATGCATCTCAACATTGGTTCATACAGTGGTGCTCCTACAAGATGTCTTTCGTTATGGCTTCAAGTTGCTTGGGAAATTGGACAACTACCCAATTTGGTAATATGCTCATTTGATCACCAGAAACTGTCACCAGCATAACTTAAGTTCACTCATTTTTATCATTGGCGGAATTCAAATTATTATAGCCCCCTGAAGGTATAAAAGGGAGTCTAATTTTATAGGAAATTTGGGCGTCTTCGTCATCCTCATTAAACAAATCTTCTAAATTGGCATGGCGAGAATTAATTCACATTACGTCATTGTTAGAAGGAAATATTTAGGCTTTTATGCCTATAAAAAGGCCCTCCTGCCCCCATCCGTGATGGCCTGGTCGCCAGAACCACCACCTATTTGGTTGTTGTTGTTGTTGTTTAAACTAGTCCCTTTGGTTGAAGCCTAACCAGGAGCACCACTCATGGGCTCCTCTATGAAACTCCCCTTCCAATATGAGACCTGAGGAATGCTCAAAGGTGCTGGGCATAAATCTTCTAAAAATGTTAGTTTCATCATTGCAGATTGAGTATTCCGCTCCTCTCTTGGTTAAGATGGTTAAAGGCCCAGTCCAATTGGCCTGAAGTTTCTCTGATTGTGTTCCTCTCAAGTAATAGGCTAAAACTTTGTCTCCAATACTAATTTGGGTAAATTGGCTCTTTTCTGACTCGTTCTTTGGCTAGGATGGAGGCTAGACTTAACGATACTTGAAGCTTCTAACTAAATTCTGATTAACTCTTCAGCCAACTCCAGTTGGTAGCTTATAGGTGGCAGATTCTTTTAATCCACTGATATGATGGGTGCCAGGAGGGTAGGCAGCTCAGATCTTGGCCAATACAGGGCCTTGAAGGGGGACATTCCAATCACATGGTGTTGGCTTAACCGGTAAGCCAGCAGCGCTGATGGAGCAATTAGTCCCACTTTGACTTGTAGTTTAAAGCCACCTTCTTTAATATTCCTCCTAGGGTTCCATTAGCTCTTTTTAACACTTCCATTGAATAATGGAATGCAGAGGTAGTGAACTGCTGTTTCACCCCTACTAGATCCATCAGTTTCTTTACCACATCAGATATGAGGTTTTTGCCATTGTCTGACAATAGAGTTTGAGGGCATCCATGTCTTATAATCACTTTGTTGTACAAGAAATAGGTAATGGAGTTTGCTGTATAGTTTTGACCATAGATGCTTCTACCCCTTTAGTAAAGTGGTCAAATTCCAACAGGATGAACTTAGTGCCATTGGATGCTGTTGCCAATGGTCCCACCATGTCAATAGAGACATTGCTGAACAGTGCAGTGGGTGGAATAGGCGTAAACTCGAATCTCTTTTCCAGCAGGTGAAAATTGGCACAGGGTACACACAATTCCAATGCTTGGTGTAATTTGTCACAGCTAGTGATATATTTCCTGGAATTAACCGCCCCTCTAAATCCAAGTTCAACAAGCCCTTGGGGCAGAGACCAGAACCCCTAAGGGTCATTGATGACCTTTTTCAAGGGCATTGAAAAAATGGGTTTTGGCTTTGCCAGCCAAGGCTGAGGAAAAAGGCTTATCTGTGGCGAAAAACCAGGCGGGAATCGAACTTAACACCCAGAAAATTACAAGATATGATGTTACGAAATTCAGCCAAATTTGAAAATTTTTGATTTTGTTGAAGAATGTCGAATTTGTAGCTTGTATCAGATTTCAATAACCATTTGGAATCTTCATGAATCAACCTAATATAAACTAAGTCCCAAGTTGAGAAAAACTTTGCTTTTCTCAGATACTCTGATTTTTTTAATAAAGCTTAGGATTTTGGGCACATTTCCTGCATTTTGTTTATTTTCAGTAAAAAATACACCACTCCAAAGTTCTGCAATGGCTGGAGTCCATTTTCTACTCTGGTTCACATATACTGCTGTATGTGAGCCCTTCACCTACTCCACAACCTATTCCACCAGCTCCACCTCTTCTTATTTTTCTGCCCTTTGCCCTAATTTTACGCCACCCTTCCCAGCTCCCAGGGCCTCTTGTCCCTGATGGTTGTGGCCAGTTTGGTGTGCGTTTTGCTCTCCAGATTTATATGGAAACTCTATAATGTCCGTTTAGGACGTCTCTTCATTTTGTTGGGTCACTTTTTATTTTGTCCAACCTTTGGCCGGGTCTTTTCCCTCAGAGAACTCCTGCGCTCTAGTTTCCCTGACATAATTCATCAGACATGCATTCCCTGAAAAACCTCTCCTTGAGTAAGCCAATGTCTTCTGGTGTCTTCCATGTCCCACATGTTTGTGAACATCCATCACTATCTCCATTAGATCACTGAGCTGGATGTAGGGATACCATTTGTTTTGACTTTCTTTTGCAGATTTCCATTGACACGTCAGGTGTCTTTAGAACATCTACTTAAGACTCTCTTAAACTCTTCTGTCTCGTCCTGCCAACTTTTTTTCAGGGAACCTAATTAGGTCATACAGGCGATCAATCTCTGGTGCCTGCAGGTGGAATACAGGTTGTCTCAATAAACCATCTGCATTGAGATGTTTATCTCCTGCTTAATGTACAACTTTTAATAGCTTGCCCCTTCAGGAGAACAGCCCAACGGGTAAGGCGTCCATCAGGATCTTTTATGTTTCTTAGACAGTGGAGCGACGCGTGATCTGTAACTACTTTGAGATGTACTCCATAAAAATAGGGCCTAAAGTGCTTGGTTGCTCTGATTACTGCAAGAAATTCACGTTTGGTAACTGTGTAATTATTTTCTGCCCTATTGAATACCTTGGAGTAAATTCAATTAGATGATCTACTACATTCTCATCTAGTTGGGCCAAGATTGTACCAAGTCCCACGTCACTGGTGTCAGTGTATAAGTAGATGGTCTTATTGAAGTCTGGGTATGCCAATATTTGTGCTTCTACCAATTGTGACTTCAACTCCGCAAATGCCTGCTCCTGCTCCAGGCTCCACTTGAACTTTGTTTATTTGCTCAAGAGTTAGGTAAGGGGCGCCTCCAAATTCACAAAATGGGGATAAACTTCCTGTAGTACCCCACCATTCCTTGGAACACTTGAACGTCCCTCATACACTTGGGTGGCTCCATTGCCACGATTGCGTTCACTTTTACAACCTGAGGCTTAATTCCAGTTTTGCTGATTTCATGCCTCAAATCTCAAGATGCCTCTTGAGGAAAGCTCATTTGCTTTTCTTCAGCTTCAAGTTAGAAGCGCGC
Organism: Massospora cicadina; assembly: GCA_022478985.1. Taxonomy (NCBI): domain Eukaryota; kingdom Fungi; phylum Entomophthoromycota; class Entomophthoromycetes; order Entomophthorales; family Entomophthoraceae; genus Massospora; species Massospora cicadina. The sequence goes on from JAKSZP010017370.1 coordinate 91,608, forward strand.
AGCTGCTTGAAGACCTCCCAGAGGTGCTGAAAATGTTCCTGAAAAGTGTGGCCGAATAATGTAATGTCACCAAGGTATATCAACACACTCAATAATTTAGATCAGTGAAGATGCGATCCATTACTCGTTGGAAAGTTTCAGGGGCTTCAGAGCCCCTGCGGCATCCTCATGGGTTTAAATAACCCATGATTGCTGATTAAGGCGCATTTCTCTTGGTCCTTGGGGGAGAATCTATTTTCCAAAAGCTACTCGCTAGGTTTATGGCCAAAAAATATCTTAAGCCGCCTAGCGCTTCAAAGCATCATTTATGTGCGGCAAAGTGTACAAGTCCTTATTGGTAATCTCGTTTAGGTGGCGGTAGTCCATGACAACCCTATGGGTCCCATCCTTCTTGCATACCAGCATCAAGGGAGATGCCCATGGGCTCTTGGATGGACAATTAAGCCCTGCTTTAGCTAACTGGTTGAGCTCTTGAGTAATGAATGCATCCTCTGTTTTATAATCTTTATAGGGATTGGATTTGAATAGGATAGATGAACCAGTGTCCATCTTATGGACCTCCCCTTTGCACAGGCCATATTCATTGGGGCCAGCGCTGAATACGTCGTTGAACGCATCTAAAAGTTCATCCAACTTTTTCTGCTGCTTGGGGGTTATTTCCTCAAACCCAAGCCTGTCAAACCCCTGACTGCGTATACTGACTCAATATCTTGGCAACTGTTTAGGCGGGCCAGTGCCATAACTTGTCACATCTTAAGTTTGATCAGTTGGGTAGTAATGTTCCCCAGAACAAGGTTTAACACTCCAGAGTAAGTGAGATTGTAGAATACTAGTAACACTCTGGGCTCTTGCCCTCAAATACCATCTTGACTGTACACTTTTAATATTGTTTCTGGAGGAATCTTAACGCTGAATGACAAGGTTTTTCTCCTTTGTTCCCCTGGGTGAATGTCCATGTTTTCACTTGCACTCAAGGGGAGAATTTTCTCCAGCGCTCACGGTAGGCGGTCATTGCTTTACACCTTTCTTAGTTATGGTGTATTGATTTGTATAGATTAATTAGTATGTTTTGACCAATCAAGTACGCTCTTTTTGAGGTTTGCCTTCCTCATCCTTGAATACCAGGGGGAGTTGGTAGCTTAAGATGTTAATTGTGCTTGTAGTAAAGTCAATCTTCTCCCAAACTCCAGAAGAAAGAGTGTCACAATTAAAAAATTGTAGTGGTTGTTGTCCAACACTACTATGGGTGACGTCAGGACTATGTGCCCAAATCATAAAGTTAAGGCATAAATGACTCTTAAGGCGCAGGTGATGTCAAGTCCTGAGGTACAATAATTGACATTGTTGTCAATGTCAGGCATAAACTTGAGCTTCTTCATAATTTTGGAGTAGACAATGTTCACTGGAGCCCCAGTGTCCAGTACTGCCAGCACATGAACCTTCCAGATGATAACTTCCACCTTTTTTATTCTCTTTGTCAAAGGGGTTTCCATTATTCAGGACGTATGTGGCAGAGTCCTTATATTTCTTTTAAGTAACAGCGTTTGTTTTGGCCTTGGTTGTGTCTTCACCATCCTGTACCGCATTCTTAAAGGTAGACGCGACCAACTGCTCTCCCTCTTCAAAGGAAATGATCACTTGGGTAAGATTATTTCTTGGGCCAAAATAGATATTGTTTGACACAGATCTATCAGCACCATAAAACTTTAATCTAGACGCTACAGCCTCTGTGCTAGGATTCCCTAACACATAGTAACCCGCACTAGCTAGATCTTCATCTTCATTGTCATCCTCACCCATAGTGTGGAAATCCACCCAATTTACAGTATTAGGTGTGCCCTCTTTAGGGGGTTTCTCCTTGGTTTCTGCTGCAATTAATGGACAGGAATAAGAGAAGTGGCTAGGTTGATGACACTTATGACACTTAAATTCTTGACATGTCAAGCGTTCAGGTGGTTTGTTACTCTTCTACTTGGGCTTTTCAATCCTGTCATTGGCAGCATAAATGGCCTTATTGACTCGTAAAGAGGTATTGCAGGTGGTATTGAACTTAATCAGAGTGGTACGTCCCTTGTACGATGAATAGCGCCACTTTAAGTTCTTTAAATGATATAGCACTCTTGACCACCAAAGTCATGTGCATCTTCGGACTAGGATTCAACTCCAGGGAGCTTAACAAAATGGTTTTGGTGGTGTGCGATCCAATGTTCATGTTGTCCATAGCTGCTGGGTCTTAAGGTAAAAACAAGAAGCGTAATTTGTGACTAACTCATTTTTTTCATATTCATTAACAGGAGCTCTCGATTCACATTTTGGACATCCTGTTCACAACCAAACTCAGAGAGTAAGATGCTCTTGACTTTGGTCCAAGATAATCAGGTGTCAAGCTCGTACTGAGGATCTCCTGAGCCTCTCAGCTCATGCATTCCCTGTAAATGGTGAGCCTTCCAGTGATTGCTAGCACCATTAATTCTATTTTTGTACATATAAAGGAAACCAGCAATTGTCCCCTCTCCTGGTGTGTACATGACTTTGAAATATGGCTTAACGTTTGGATCCTCTTCAACAGGATCAGCGAGCATCATAGGTGGTTGAGTATAAGATCTGATCGGTTTATGTGCACATCTTTGAGCAATCCACGCAGTTGTCCTCATTTTTTGATGGGTCTATTAGATGTGGGCTCTGGTGAAGTAAGAATTAGTTCCTTCAGATCTTCAATACTCTTATTCCATTGCGACCGGCATGTTATCATGATACTCCAAGTGTTCTCTAAACACATTCAGAGAGTTAAAGGTTTTTCCATTCTCTTTATCAAGGAGTACAATTCTATCCTCGAGGTCCTTGAGAGCAAGTTCCATTTTGATAATTAGTGAAGGTCCTCTCACTATGGATAGTGTGGCAATTCTAGTCCCCTTAGCAGTCTCCTTGACATGCTCAAGATTATTATGCAAATTGTGAACATCAGATTCCAGGGTACAAATCTAGTGCAGAGGAGGACACTCCTCCATCACCAGGAGTTCAGAGAAATCCTCTAAACCCTCTCCGTGATACACCTCTATATCCGCACCTTTGTCAGTTTTGCTCAAAAGAAATATCGTGATCATCGCTAAGGCCTGATGGTGCCACTCCTGTAGTGAGCACCAAAGTCAGCACAACGACCTCAGCTCGCTTAACTTCTGAGACTGAATTGATGCTCAGGGGATCTACTCCGCGCAGATTAGGCACCAGACAACCTTTTCTAACATTGCAACATTTCTCTCTGAGCAATCTGTCCTTAGATGCTACTTCTTGGTGCATCGATTGCTGGCTAACTTTCTTGCACTCTTGGCAAATTTATTGACGCCCTTTGCTATTGTAGACATACATTGGCCTCCGTGACTCAACAGGAACCTTTCCAACCTCTTTTTTGGCGTTATCAGCATCAAAGTGTCCTCAACATTGTGTCTTTTTCAAAACAGATTAATCCCAGAGTGGATACTGGCGGTTACTTCAAATTGGTAAATTCCAGACTGGATACTGGCGATTACTAACTTGATACAGCACTTTTTAAAGCAAAAAGGATAAATTAAGATTCTGTAGTAAGGTTTTTTATTAGAATAAAAATTAAGCTCTTATATACTTCAGGAGAGAAAATCAAAATATAAATGAATTTGATACTGTAAAATAGGGAAAATTTCGGGTTTTAGAAGTTAGTTTTTAAGGATCCTTTAATCAGATGGCGTCTGACTGCTGCTTAACTTGTTCAATCGTTTGTTCTAATTCTTGTATGCATGAGCTTCTTCTTGTGGTAATTACATCTTGACTTGGATGTTCATGGGCCTTTGTGCTTGGTCCAGCCTCTAGGATTTGGCTTATTGCAGTCATTTTCCATATTGGTTGATATCCAAATATGGCAATATGTGTCTTGACATTAGGTTTGAGCGGTGGCGCTCCTATAAGGCGCCTTGAATCATGACTTTAAGTCACTAGGGAAATTGGGTGACTGCCCAATTTGAAATATGCTTATTCATTCATCTGATACTGTCAACAGCGTAACTCAGTTTGCTCAATGAAGCGTCATCAGCAGAATTCAAATTTTTTGGCCCCCAAAAGGTATAAAGGGAGGGAAATTTCATAGGAAACTTGGTTGGTGGTGTCATCCTCATCTAACAATTTTCAAATAAAGGGGGAAAAATTATTTCTCATGACGTCATTTCTGGAAGGAAAATTATTTTGGCCATCTGTGCCTATAAAATGGACTCTCTCACCCCCATCCGCAATAACCTGGTCTCCAGTACCGCCACCAGTCTGGTTGTTGTTGTTTAAATTAATTCCACTGGTCAAAGTCTAACCAGAAGCACCACTTTCAGGCTCCTCCATGACATTTAGCATTGCCAATCATTCCTTGTCAGCAATTATCATTGCTAGATAGATTTCTAGCGTCAGAGGGATTACATGACATCAGAGCTTTAGTTGGAAAGTTGCCTCATCATGTTTGATAATTTACTCTGGGGGATAATCCCAGGCATATGGCTTTAAAGCACACAGGACAAGGCGCGAGAATTTTGATGATCTGCACAAACTTATCAGATAAATTCCTATACATTTATATACTCAATATTTGTGAGAATGATTCTCAGGGCTCAATATCTGGGCCAAAATTGCTGAGTGTAAAATCCAAATACAATAGTGGTAGAGAAGTCTCGGAGTTGTAACAGCTGATGGTGCAGTGTTTTTGCAAAGAATAGGTCTTGCAAGGGGTGTAAATTGGGCAGTAAGCGTTCACCAGATAATAATAACCTCATCATGGATCAGTATTTTTAAATTATATAAAACTTGAAAATCTAGTGGCTAACGTCCTCCTCGCTTTTGGTGCACATCAGGAAGACCTTATAATGGTAATCTGGGCTGCAGTGCTTGATGTCTTGATGGCCTGGTGTAAGTTAACAAAGTGGCTAAACTCTGATCAGAAGTATTAAGTTTGCAATTGAGGTCCAATGCCAACTCTCTGAGGTTCTAGCTGGTATTATTCCCCTCTTCTGCCCAGTAATTGAGGATTCAGGGTTGATTTGGTGGGTTTGGGGGCGGTTTCCCAACATTCATTGGTTTTTGAGAAATGTTTTTATCTCCTTGTTGGTTTAATTAATTTATAGTTTGGTTGTGCTTCTCCAACATCATTGCCATGTTCATCACTGAATTGTAGTATTTAATATACTGTCAAATTTGGTCATTGTCCCATGCCACAATTTTGAATCACCAGCTGCATAGCCAGACTGCACGGCTGCATAGACATCAGTAATAGGAGCTCTTCAGCTGGGCAATGTCAGCAAAGCAGCTAAGAAAAAGTTAGACTGAGCTGCAAACTTGGGTTTTTTTGATTTACAAAAACATTTACAATCCCAGAGGCATAGCCATTTAAATGACTCAATTGAGCTAAGCTCTAGAGGTAAGGAGAGGGAATCAAACGTTAAAAACATAACAAAGACCCCACAAACATACTAAAAATAATTGTGAGGGCAACTGAAGGTCTAGATTGGGTAGCCCCAAGTGGGTGAGGGGCTGGGAGGTTGACAAAGTCTCAGGTATTAGTGGTTGCATGCCTTCAGCAGTATTGCCCATGGGGGTGGATCCTCTAGGAAAGAGGGTAGTCTACATTACACAGTAGTCCTGAGTCTCAGGTAGAGGTTGCTTCAAGGCTGCAGATAAGGGAAGATGCTTGATCCAAAGAGGAAATTTTCAGGCCACCAAGAGGGTGTCCAGGTCAGAGGAGCCCTATGTAGGAGGTATTTTCAGATGGGTGCTCTCCTCAAATTACAATATGACCTGTTGTAGTGAGTAAAGTGGAAGAAACAGTCATTAAAATTTAACCTATTTGTTGTGATTTGGTCTGCCCAACCATTCAATTTTATATCTAATGTTTATTTTACTTAAATATACTCTTAGAAAAATGGTTCAATTCAACAGGCTTGATTGCCAATATTAACCCATTGTATTAGTTTACAGTGAATTGCCTTGATGCTGATGTCAAATTTCCATATTAAATTATGGTGGATTACCTTGACGCTGTCCAAATTTTTATATGTAACTATTAAATGATAGGATTAAATACTGTTGTTTTGCTCTGGGCCATGACAGGGATAGCTACTTGGGTTTAAATTCTTACCACCCCACCAACAATATCGTTAAATCAACCATCTAGTACTAAAAAAAAAAAAAATATCGTTAAATCACTAATGATCGATTTAGGAAGCTTACAGCATCAAAAGTTAACGCCTTTTTCATTATTATTTTCTCCCTTGTCCACAAGATGGCATAAAAACAGTTACTGAAGGTTTTTTTATTCCCATAATTTTGGACCAATGGTTTTTACCAACTTTACAGATTAATTATGCACTGCCCAGTATTCCCCTGTATAGTTTATAATGATGGGAGTTGCAATGTTGAGGTAATCTTTTCAACTAGCTTGTTCAAGCTGATATATAAACTATGACAATAACATATTTATCATCTAATTTTAGGGTTACTGTCTCCATACAGTCTCCTTTGTTCTGTTCAACTAATAACTGCCTGTACAGTTGTACGCTGATCCTCTACGATGATTTTAACATTTGGTGTTCATTACAGGGGCCACTTTTGGTAACCTGTTTACGCTATAAAGAACAATGAAATGTCATGATTTAATGACGATTGTCAGGATGACCGTTATAATGGCTTATGATGAACCAGGTTATTAAGAGGCTCAGCAAAGTTCTAGCCTCACGGCACTTTTTAAAACTATATTTCAAAATCTGACAACAGATTTAATAAGCAAGGAGGATCTCTCTATGACCTCACATCGCCTTGATGGCTTTGTTTTACCAGTGGAAGAAGCAGTACCAGCTATCACTGAAATATATCAGGAGTTAAAACCTTTATGCATCCTGGTACAATCTCAGGGCAGGAAATTAGAATTTATTCTTGTTTGGTTTGGTCTATCTTGAAACCGGAAAAGGCTGAAAAAAATATGATGGAATGGCAAAACTTATTAAGATAGTTAAGAAATTCTGCCAAAACCTTAAACATGCTAATTTTAAGTGTAGACAAAAGCGTAGGCTGGCTAACTTCTTTGATTTTAAATCTGACGATTCAGTGGAGGACAAGTGGCCATCTTGCCAACGTTTCAACTACCATACCCTATCAGCTGCTACTACTAGTCCTTTTGTAGCGACCACCGCTTCTGTTAGTTCTGGTCACCAAGACGATACTATTGATTGTTCTGAGGATTTGTCCCAGCGTTATCAAGTTAATCCTATATTTTTGCCCAAATTTAATAGAGATAGAAATATCCAACCTTTGTATGCTTATTTGATAATAATATGGGAAACATTAATAGCCGGACAAACTGGCTACGCTGATAAATTTATTAGACCCTTTTAGTCAGGAGTTGGTATTTCCTAAAATAGCTGGAACTAGTATATCATACTTAACGCAAAGAATATTATTATTGATGAGTTTGGTGAGGATAAACTGGAGATAGAACGGAAAAATCGCCTTCCTGTCTATTAATTTTAACCCCAACGATGAAGTTCTAGTCTTTGCTGACTAATTTTATTATGAGGCTCAGGTTTTGTATGGGGCCAAGGTTTTGTGTCATTTTGATGCTCAGATAGCTTTCTGCCATGTTTGTGTGTCTCAAAAGGAGCTATATTGGGCCATGATGCCTGTATTAAATTCCAATACCTCCATAATAAAATGATGAACTACCTTTGCCAGTGAGCCTTTACTTTTGGTGCCCCTAATAACAAACCGTCTATAAAGAATGAAGTATTCATTTTGTGACCTTGACCACCAATAAGAAATTGGGAAAAGCTTTGGCGGAGTAGAAAAAGGGATGTTCTAATTCTGCTAAAAGTTCAAAAATCTCAGTTAATGACTTGAATTATATGGAACACTACCATATTGGAGGAACTTTTGGTTAGATCAATGCAAAGAAAATGCTATGCATTTTGAGCCACGGGTGAACAGTGATTTATTAACTTTTTTGAGTCAAGCAAAATTTCTTGACATTAATACTTCACCTCAGATAATCATGCTGAGTGTACTTACATTGACGATGGTGTGTACAACGTACTAATTTGGTCAATTGTGGACAGTGGGGCGCCCATCAACATAGTTTTTCAATGCTAAAAGAAATTGGGAACTGAACCCGATAATACCCATTTTAAAGAATACAGGACTGTAAAGCCAAATGCCACGACCACTTTGAAGCATATGCTCCTTACTGCTGAGGTTTGGTAATATAGTGTTGTTTATCCCAGCCATAGTTTTGCATCATGAAAATTTCTTCTGCTGACTAATGCTTTTTATGAAAGAGTATGGCCTTAAAGCCAATTTCAAAAATAATACTCTGGATATTGAGGGGATAACAATTTCCACTGTTTATACTAAGGGAACCCCGTGATTATTAACGTGGCCTGGTGGGCGCAGTTACTGAGAGTTCAGTTGACCCCACTGAGGTTGCATTGCTGACGCCAGATGAGGATATGACGGATTTACATCAGGCCTGTACTGCATGCTAAGAGACGACATGTATACTGTGCCCTTGCAGCTTCCAGAGACAAAAGAGTATAATCTCCTTTTAATCCTGATTCCACCTTTCAACCTTCCTTAATTGTAAATGTTAAGTCTGATAAGGGAATTATTTTTATTGAATATTGTAAAGGTTGTCACCCTACTTGAATTCTACCTCAGTGTAAATTGAAGTCTAATAGAATTCCACTCCACGCTAGATAAAAGTATACTATTAAACCAGACCATCATGCCTTCATCAGAACGTATATCACTTTACATATTCCTGAAGGTTTGTATGGTAAAATCCTTCTGATAATCCGCCACTCCGCCAATCTAAAAAGGATGCCATTGTGGCCTTTGATGCTATCTATCCTCACCAGGGAGAAATTAAGGTGTCTTTGAAAACACCTACTTTTGCCCAGTGCACATCCAAAAGCATCAAATTATTGCCAAAGTTTATGTGCTTCCTGGCCTAGCAGCCTCCTCGTCCTTCTTGACATATAACCCACACTCATTTGTGCTTTAATGTTTGGTCAAGTGGGGGGAAATGTTGCGATTTGGTCTGACCAACCATTAATTTTTATATCTTCTTTTTATTTTGTATAAATATTTACTTTTAGATAAAGGGTTCAACTATTCAGGCTTTGTTGCCAATGTTGATTTATTTGAGGTATGCCAACCAGGGGATGGACAGTACTGAAACTCAAAAACAAAATAAAAAACCTGATTGAAAGGATGACCGGGAAGACAAAACAAAAACAACAAACCAGGCAGGGAGCAGAAACCGCTAACCCACCATGGCTAGGGTGAGGGGGGGTTGGACGGTTTGTCTGCAGATGAGTTTGCCATTACTATGTCATGTTGGTTGGAGAGACGGACTAAAGTGGAGAGCCAGGGCGTTGGGGCATCAGCATAGTGTGGGTGGATGGCAGTGTAGTATGATTTTTCCACCTCTCATCAAGATTAGTGCGGTAGTCTTCTCCAACAAAATCTACTATGTGAAATTCAGTTTGAATGCAGGCTTTGGGGAATTGGGTAAAATTGGAGATACTCTGGCAGGTGATTTTAGCAGATGGGTTAAAATCTGCTAGTTTAGCGACATGCATGACAGCAGCTTCAGCATCATCAAATAATTTTGAGATCTTGCTGTAGAGATCTTTGTGGAAATTGGGGGGAAGTAGAGTGTTGTCAGCCCTAGTTGGTATTGAGCCACTGATTTGGCCACTGCTTTGCATAGGTTAGGGCAATGGGGAGAGGCCACTGCAGCTAAGGCGAGCTGGTGGTCACTTTGGTAGGGGGCAGCATTGGGTTTAGGAGTGAAACGTTTGGGGTGTGGGGTATCATCAAAATCAGAAAGGAAAAATACAGCCTGACCATAATTGAACTGGCCAATAGGGTGACTGGTTTTCTCACTTATGATAATGTTACCTGATTTGTCAATCTCAGCCAATAGGTTCCATGGATTCTGGGTCATGAGAATAGTCGTGTTAGAAGTTGGGTGGGTGGTAGTGTGCGAATGGATTGCTTGGGAGTAAATAGCAGTCCAAGCCTGACTCTGATTGGCGGAAGTAAAATTGGGTGGGTTAATGTGGGTGGTTGATTTGGTGGGGGCCATTTTCCCACTCTGGCCCATCATATGAGAATGTTGGGTGGGAGAGGCAGCAAAACGCCCCATTCAGAACCTGATGAATGTGGCTCTGAAGCCACATCAGAGGAAGTGGCTCTGGGGCAGGATTTTTTGGAATGGTCAAGTCCAAAACATAGGGGACAAATTTGGTGACTATTATCCACCCAAGCCCAATAAAGTGCTCAGGCATTGCTGCGATATGAGAATGGTGGAATTTGGTGGGCTATGGCAGGGTGGTGTGGGATAATGGTGGCAGTTGCACAAAGGGTCATTGGTTGCCAATGTTAATCTGTTAAATTAGATTATGATAAATTGGCTTAATGCCAATGTGAATCTTCCAGATTAAGTTATAGTGGGTTACCTTGCCTCCGCACCTATTTTTTTATATGTAGCTTAATCATAAGGATTAATTTACTATCATTTTGCTCTAGGCCATGACAAGGATAGCTCCAAGGTTTGTATTCTTACCACCCCACTGGCAATAACCCCTGAATCACTCACTATTAATTTACAAGGCTTACGGCATCATAATTCAAAATCTTTTTATTATTATACATTCTCCTTTATCTTCAATCTGGCATAAAAACAATCACTAAAGGTTGTTATGCCCACAATTATGGGCCAATTGTTTCTACCATCTTCCAAATAATTATGTACTTCCCAGTATTCCCCAGTATACTTTATAATGACGTGAGTTACAATGTTGAGTGGATATTGGCTTTCACCTAGCTGTTCAAGCTGCTATTTACAAACTTTTAAAATTATATATATCCTCTAATTTTGTGTTACTTTTCTCATACAGATCCATTTGTTTTTTTAAAAAGTAACTGACCTATGCAGCTGTAAGTCAAGCATCAGCGCCCATTACAACATTGTTTGTGAGAAGGGTATTTTAGTTTATTCTAGGAAAATTTTGAAAATCAACAGGCACTTGTTCACCAGTTGGTATATCCTTTCTTAACTTTGAGCAGCAGAAATTGATTATTTATTCCCATTTTAGGTAAAGTGCCTTCTAATAAGGCCACAATAGATTTTCAACTTGTTTTACTATTTTTTAAATTAATTTATTTAAAATTTAAGGCTGAATAACTTGGTTTTTTATTTCCGAGCCTAACAGCCCAAAAACTGAGAATGGGTTGGGACAGAAAACTGGATTGAGGCAGAGAACAGTATAAATATAGAAAACAGAATTAAGGCCAAAATTGGGATCAAAGTTGATAACAGTCTTGGAGGTGGGCCCAAAAAGCAGCTAATTGATTCGATTAGATGCAGCTTGAGGTTGGAGAGCAGTTAGGATCAAAATTGAGGCAGGGAATGGCTGCTGAGGCGAGGTATTTCTATATCATCTCGTTTTGGCAGCCAACCCCACTCAGAATTACTCCAGGGGTGTGAGTGCTCTCAGAGGGTGCGATAAAGGTTATCAGTGGGGAATTATCTGCTAGTGGTGATGGGGTTGGAAGTCGGAGGGTTTGGTGGCTGGGCCCTGTGCCCCTTCTCCCAAAGTCCAAAGATCTCTCAGCTCACACGAGAGATTTTCTTATAATAAGTTTGACTCAAGAGATTGGCTGTTTCAGGGAATGGCAGCATTTGCCCCTTTTCTGGGAGGGTGCAGACCCAGCGTTAATCCACTATGTGTGCGAGATCTCCCTCAGTACAGAGTGGGAGAGCTAAGGGTTGCCAATTTTTTATGAAAGGGAAAATTTCTCAATCTAGCCACGGGTGTGCCACCTCAAGACTTACAGTTGGGCAGCTTTGGGTGGATCACCATCCATTATTGTGGGGAGTGTGATGAGAAGGGTTTAAATAATCTTTAGGTACAAGCCCAGTTGATGCCCCATGTTAGATTCTTGTGGTTGACCTGAAAATAAACCCTTTGACAACCAACAAATCAGGCCAATTATCCTCCTAATGATTAAGCTATTGCCCTAATTAAAGCCTATTGCAATAACATGGATCAGGCCAATTATCTCAACGTCAATTCAATTATATTATCAAAAGCTCAGGTCAAATACACTCGCATATTTAGGCTGATTATCACTGAAACAAAACTTGGCAATTGATCCTGACTAATTGGGAACTATTTCAATTACCCCATATGAAATCATTTGGGATCAACCCAAAGATAACATCTAAAAATTGCATGGACAAGTAGACATAAAAAACATAATCAATTTCCCGCCCTAGGGCGAAATTTATGTCAATCCTCATAATCAGTATGATAGCACTTGCACATGGACTGCCCAAATGGGAGTACCTACCGCTATCAAGAGGGCCAGTTGACATTCCAATTAGGGAGTTGTTTCCATTAGCTTTATGACAATAACACAAATTGAGCTGGCCCTAATAATTAATTTCCTGCACTATGGCGAATTATGTACGTCATTCCTCAAAATTAGCACAATAGCACTTGCATATGGACCGCCCAAATGGGAGTACCTAGTACTATGGAGAGAGGCCTGCTGATGCTAGATTAGGGTTGTGTCATTTACTCCAATCGATGCAAAAATTTCACAGAAGATGTATTTTGTCAGCAGTATGACGAAACTCAAATTGAGAGGATCCTAGAATAATTTTTCATGTTCTTATGGCGATTTTTGTCCCTGAAATCTCCCAATTTTAAAAGTATTTTACCACCAATAAAAACCTAGCAATAGGTCATAACTGTATCAGTTCAAAGGATGAACTGAGGTGGAAAATAATGTGTTAAAATTCGTGCTTGAATATGGCCAGAAGATGTCCTAGAGGCATAAATACTGGCGCTTGGCCTAATGAATGATCATCAAACTAAATATCATCCAATAAAAATATTTTGTTTTATCCCGTTCCTGGTTTTTATCAAAAACTTTTCTTTGGAGAGTGTCAACAAGCTGGAAGTACCAAATCCACAGCTTGTAAATTTGCCTGCCTCAGAAGAAGTTCCCAATTATGAAGGGAAATTAAGCCTGAAAATGACCAGAAGAGTCAGGGCTATTTGAATACGCCTAGTGAGCTTCTGAACAGTCATAATACCATAAGCCACTGACAAAATTAAGAATCAATTGGCCAAATTTCTTCCTGATTAAGCGTGCAGGATCATAATTATTAAGAGAGCGATCCTCAGATTGTAACACCCCAAATGATATCTGGGAAGCACATGTGCATCTAAATCATTTGGACAAATGATTTGGCCTATATCCACTGGGTGTGGGATTAAAAGTTTATGAGGCCCAAACCCCCTTCTCACTTGGGCTTAAACATAGTTTTGAGAGCACTTAACAAGTTTTGATTTATACCAAAGGAAAGTGAGAATAAGCGACTTCATCTTGTGCTCCAGCTTTGGGCTCATTGGCAGCATGTGGTCTATGTACCACAACATTGAAAGGATAAGATGTTGATTGTTTGCACTTTCTCTACAAGGTTAGGCGCGCATACTTCCATTAAGCCATGCAGGCAAACATGCTGGTAATCACTGCTTGTTCTATCTCCTTTACCATGAGCTTTTTTGTTAAATGGGATCTTCAGGTAGCAAAATGTCTGCGTGGTACATAGGGGATTCAGGCTGGACGGTGGTTAGAATTTTGGGTTGCAAATCTTGACTACAGATGCCCTCTCTTTACCATTTTTTTTGTTTGGCGCTGATTGGTAGGAGCTGAGAAGCTCTTCGACTCCTTGAAGATCTATTTTAGAGCTAATTCCTACCACTATGTCATCAGCAAAGGCCTGCATCTTAATGAGCCATTGTTTGGATTGAACAAAACCCCAAAGCTTAATCTTTGCTGCTGCCAACACGATGTTTGAAGAAAATATGAAAAGGCTTGTTGACATCGATTGCCTTGGTGGAAGACCTGCCCAATAAATAGTGCATCCATTAGACTGACAGTTATAAAAACCTCAGTTGTAAGTACTGAGTAAAGTGTGGTGATCCAGGATAAAAAGTCAGAAGAGATTTTGACCAAACGCATTGCCACATGTAGGAATGACCACGCTACCCAATTATAGACCTTCCTTGTGTCTAAAACATGAGATAGCCATTCTCAGATAAGCATATGTCTTGCAGGTGGTTCTTAATTGAGCTGATACTCTCCCATATAGTTCGCTCTAATGAACCCATGTTGGGCTTTGTGAAGTGTATGCAGCTCCATGAGCATCAGGCAATTCGATAGTACATGTGTTAGGAGCTTTTAGTCAGCATTTGATGGGTCTATTTGACATTATTTCAAAGTTTCTGTCAGATAACATTTTTGTATAGGAGCACAATCTTGGTCTCCTAGACCCCTGAGATTAAACACCTGCTTTTCAGGAAAGAGGTGTATATTTAGTAAAGTTCAGTGTTATGAGAACAAGGATTGCAATAAGCATCTCCATGCACATGTTGTTTGGTCCTAGAGCCTTTCCTTAAGGAATCTCCTTCAGGACTCACTTAACTTCTAAAACAATTATTTCAGTGGTGAGATTCTGCTTGTCTTCAGTTTAACACTCCTGTAGTGCCGACTTAGCTAGGTTGGTAAGTGTTTCAGTCACCAATCTGCAAGTTTTGTAGTATCAAAAAGGCTTAAGGTGAAAATGCACAATTACTTTCTTGATAGTCATTGATCAGTGGAAACTTTTCCAGATGGTGTCTCAACCGCCATATATTGGCCTGGGATTGAATTTCCTTAAAGCTTGTCACCTCCTATCTGGTCAACATCCCCAATAAGCCTTGATGCTGGTAGATGCCATTCATTTAGTAATTGGAGTCCTGTTCTATAAGGAGTGCTTGATATCATTTATGAATTTTCTGATAGTCATCCAACAGTCCTTGATGTCCCGCTGTTAATCATCAGGGTTTCCAGGCGTTAAAATTTAAGGGTATCATTAATTGTTAACAGCTGATAACCCCTAAATTTATTAACTGCACAGGTTTGGGTTTTGTGCAATTCTCCACGTTGTATAATAGTTAATATAATCATTGAAAAACAATAGTATGGTGAATATTATACATAGTTAAATGGAAGTATTAGATTTTGGTCCAACGCTCAGCCAGTATTTCCTCTCAAAATATTTATGATGTCTTGAACAGAGATTCATTCCCTCATACCATCTAACTCAATCTAAACTTTATATTCCTTATTTACTGTTTCTCTGGTTTGACACAGATGGCAGTAATCCCCAATTTGACTAGCTTCTTCTCTGGATCTCCACTCAGATCCTTACTCTTATCTTAAAGAGTCTCCCAATTATCGCACACAGCAATAATATCCTTGAGAAAGAATCGATAAAATGGATTCTGATAAAGTTTACTAAGCTAATGCTCTAGTAAAAGTAATATGATAATTTGTGATATGATAACTTATGATCTGGCAAATTATGATTATATGTTAGTGATTTTGAGGAAATTTATAGTGGGGAATTTGGTGCCCAACCCTCAGTTGGCACCTCAGCGATGAAACAGCAGCCATTGCCATTATATCAATCATCCTTGTCTCAACAGCATTGGTATTCCCCATCCTGGCTAGAATTCCATCATTGGAAATCCTTGAGACCTAAAATTGGAAAGAGTCAGAAAACGTGTCCCTAACGTTTTCCTCTTGATCCAAGCAAACCAACCATATTTGGCAAGCGACCTGCTTAGGTAATGGGACTTGTTACCCATTAAGGCAGGTCGCGAACCAACTGCTTGATTCGCTAGTTGCAGGCAGCATCACTTGCCATGCAACTTACTACTTAAATTCCCAATCAGTCAGTGATGAAACCTGACTGATCACAATTGGTACACCTGATAGATAATCAACTATCAGATGCCCCTTTTTTGGCAACTCTGCCTGACAAAATCTTAAGCATTTATCTAGATTAATCCCCGATGGATCCAACCAGTCAAATAATTTAAAATCCCCCAAACATAGCTACCCTGAAATCAGGGTCAAACAATATCCAATTCACCTCGCATTAGGGAATTATCCATTAGTGGTCCCTGGTAATCTAGCCGACTGGGAATATGGGCAAAAATTCCAACACCAGGGCATCCTCCAGCTCCTTCATGGAGTCAGTTTTCTTGTAATCTTTGTGCTTTTTTGTACATAACACAATAATGTTTTAATTTCTCCTTATTTATAACCCAGAGGTCAAGGGTATCAATTCTGGGTTGCTGGTTAAGTTAAGCACCAATATGATCAAAACTTCTTTTGACAGTTTGGCGCCATTTGCTGTTCCTCAAATTCAATCAAGAGATCTGCGACTCTTGATGCTTCAGGAATTTACCCAGATTGATGGCAACCTTAACAATCATTTGGTTGCTCCTGCATTGATGCTGACCTAAATGTTAAAGGTCATAGGCCTGAGGTCAGATGAGACCAGAATGTAGTCTATCTGGGAACTACACATTGGCTCGCCTTTGCTGTTGTACATCCATCTCATAAGGTTTGCAGTGTTGTCATCTTCTTCTTCTATCATGAGGCACATCCTCAAGGTCACTAAGTACCCTAGCTTATCATCAGCCTTACTGTCAGTTTCTTACTTGTCAGGAACATGTCTCAAGCTCACTTTCATCCAGCAGTTAAGATCACTTGCTATTACAATAACCTCCTTGGTTTGTACTTTCAACATGAATTTCCAAAAGTGCAATTTCTGTGGGGCTTTAATGATGCATAAAACGCAATTACCTGGAGGCTATTGCTGGTGTTCTTTTTGTGGGCCTTGGTCACTAAGATCCTTCTTGTATGTTTTTACTCACCAAACTCTAGGTCTAGGTTCTTGTTTAGTGTAACAATTACAACGTGATATATTCATAGTGCTTGGAAGACAACCTTGAGGGACTATAAGTGACTTTTTTCATCACAGATTGAGCTCAGAACCATTTTTGGGTATGAGCCAAGTATTAAAAATAAAAATTAAGTCTATATTATAGTTATTTTTTAAGTTGTTAAACCTCCTCACCCTTGTTTGAATATAATCCATCCCCATAGCATTTTGGTCTCAATAATCATTCCTGGCATGCCCAAAACACTGGTATGGGCTTTTTGGGGCTATGATTAGAGTCACAGATGGAAGTTTGTTTTTTGTGGCAGTGGGTGCCAAAACTGAGAGAGATGGCAGAGACAATTGACAGAGGCAA
Organism: Massospora cicadina; assembly: GCA_022478985.1. Classification (NCBI taxonomy): domain Eukaryota; kingdom Fungi; phylum Entomophthoromycota; class Entomophthoromycetes; order Entomophthorales; family Entomophthoraceae; genus Massospora; species Massospora cicadina. Next base: position 108,833 of record JAKSZP010017370.1, read on the forward strand.
TTTGTTGGAACAGAATTTTGTTATAGGCCATTTTGTGCTCTTAGACTCTGTCACCAAGCCAATCTTTTAAATTAGTAAAGGCGTCAGCTTGATTATTAGCATGTGCTTCTCTTTTGAAAATGAGGATTGAGCGGTTGATTTGGCATCAGACGCCAAATAATTCTTATTGCCAATAGTAAGTTTTTTACATAATGGAAATTTATTTCCTTATTTTAACCATTCAACATGTCGACTTGGTGGCAGAAGGATTAATGGCAGGGGCTTACCAGTAAGGGGCTTTTCAGTATTGGTTGCCACTTTTGTGGCAGCCTTCAATTTATTAGTGTTTAGGCGCTTTCTCTGGATCCACTTTTTGCCAGAGTTACTCCTCCATTTTGCCCTACTCTTCCTAGGTTGAGTGAGGTGTTTCAGGTTTGGGGCTCACTCTCTCATCAAATTTGTAAGCTTCTCCTTTTGGGTTTATGAAAGGCTTGTCTTCAGCCTCAAGTGTATTTACCATTACCTGTTCCCACGCCTCATTGTGGGCGGCATTGGGTTCTTGTTGTTGTCAATTCATGTCTGCGATCACTGTAAGATGATGCAGAAGCCACTCCTTTGCCTTGATCTGGAGGAAGGTATTGAACCAACCTTTTTGATCACTCTTATGAGATTGTAATTGTATTTGTAGACAATTTCCCCTTTTTATGATGACAATGTGCCATTGTAAGCCCTAACTGATATCATAACTGACATAGTTCTTCAAATACTCCTGTTTATGTAAGCTATTTGACTGAGGCCCAGTATGCAGATGAACATGGGGAGGGAGAATTTGTTCACCTTCATACAGGGCATTAGTTTGTAGAGTGCCTCCACTGTGTGGGGCAAAGGCACTTGGCAATATATTTTCTGACAGCGTGATGAAACTTGCAAACCTCATTGAGTATGATAACCCAGTTTGGATCACCTTTTGGACACATATAGGCTTACAGTTCATCCATCTGTAATTATGAAATGTGACCCACTTGGCCATTTGGTATGTTCAATTGTCAGATAAGTTTGCAGGTAGGAGCCTTTATACATGGCCCAACCTCCATGAGATTTTTGTTTGAGCTCAACAGGATCAAGATGTCAATGTAGCTGCATTCTGGCACCCAGTGGTGACTGTAGTCTCAACCTAATAAGACCTTTTCCAACTCTTGGTAAATAGTAATCATTAGGTCCATATCTAGTGAGTGTCTGTAACTCTCTCATTCCAAAGAGGTGGTTTGGATTCACAGACACACCATCAGGGAACTAGTCACTAGAAAAATGAGAAACAAGGCACCGTGGATGGTGCCAGAGCAAAAGAGACCCAGGGCAAGGGTTCACAATGCAGTATATAATAGGTGATAACAAATAAATAGCAAAACTTGGTTGACTCTAAAGGTAAGTCCATAACCAAGTGAAGATTGGTGCTGGGGTGCTTGAGTGCCTCAATCTGGAGGGGATTAGGATGGCCCAGATGTGCACCAGATACTGCAATTATTTTTGTTAAAATAAAGTGGCCTAGATTGTTGAAGACCTCATCAAGGAGGTCCTCGCACAGGTTCCCTCAAGGGCCATGCAAAAAATATAAAAACTAACAGAAATCTTTATTAAAAAGTCGACCAACAAGGAAAGTTGGTTCAAAAAATCATGATTAAACAGGGGAGTAATCATCAATATGCGAGAGTGATGCTAAGCCTAAATGAACCAATAAGCGCACACTTCCATCTGGCATAGTTCTATAGCTCAAAATTGTCCAAACTCAAGTTATAGATTGTGTGTAGACTTGTCCCAATTTTGCAATATTATAAATGGAACGGGTCTTAGAACCCTGTTCCTCAAACAACTGTGATGAACCGTCTGGATTGAGAACGTAACTGGTGTGTTTTAACGCCCTGGCTGTAACGCAGGGCTGGGCATCATGCACAATCCTAGGACCAATCTGGCATTACTCGCCTGTACCCAGCGTTGGTCCAGGGTTTGTTTTAAGTCAGGGAGTCTTGAAAATTGATCTTTTTGGCCTCCTGACATCCAGCCTTGTCTTTACAGCCTGCGCCCTCATTTATGCCATGTAACCATGACATTACCATCTTATTCTTTTGGGGCTCGACCCCCTTCCAGGGGCTTTTGCTAAGAAAAAGTTCTTGTGGGCAGGGGCCAACTTCATGGCGCCGATGGTTTGCTTTGACTTGGGTCCTGCTGCCTCAGGTAAACGCTCTTGTAAATCTTCAATAAGATCTTGGGCATGAGCGCAATTGCGCTTGTACCTAACTTTTCTTAGCTGCGTTAAATCCCTTCCAGGATACCAGGTACTCAATACTTCTTCTTACTTGGCTTGAGTCTACAATCTCCTCCACTTCCCAATGTTGCGCTCATCCACGGGATAAACCTCTGGAGTCTCTGGTGGGGGGCCCTCAAGCAACGTAAGATTACTTTCATGGAAGAGGGCAAAGATCCGGAATGATGAAGGAAGATCCAACTGGTGTGAGGCGTAGCCCACCTTTCTGACAATGTGGTAAGGTCCAATCCTCTTTTGTCCAAGCTTTTTGCATGGCTGCTTGATTTAGATGATTCTAGCATTAAGAAACACTAGATCCCCTTCCTTGAACTCAGGACCTACATATCTCTTTTCATCGTCAGTCTCCTTATAAGCTTTCATAGCTGCATCCAAATTCGTGTTCACCCCCTGTGTACTTCCT